>KN837295.1:186281-205705 GCA_000827215.1 Sphaerobolus stellatus SS14 | reverse complement strand
TTAGTTTGTTCATCGATCGGCAAAGGAAGAGAGTTGATTCGTTCCATGAGACAGTCGATATTTCCCCGCATAAGCAACATGGTCGAAGAGAGATGGAAAAAAGACTCCGATGAATCGTCTAAGGTGGCTTCAGTTCGTTGGTAACGATCGGATGCTTGAAGTGTAGGGGTCACCGGAGCCGAGGCAACGTTTACATGGGAAAGAGGCTCCGATGAACCGTCTAAGGTTACTTCAGTCCGTTGGTAACTATTGGAAGCTTGAAGTGTAGGAGTCGAAACTCTGTTGGCAGGGTTTACATGAAAAGGAGTCGGGGGAGTTTCTGCGGCCCAATTTCTGGTAAAATAGCCAGATGAATGCGTCTCTTCTCGACTCACCTTTGACTGAAGATTTAGAGACAGTTTCCTTAGGGTGTATCTTTTCAGCCTTAATTTCAGTCTTCGGAGCTGGAGCTGTCATAGAGTATAAATCGGCGTTTATAAGAACAGTTTGTCAGAAGAGTATATCTCAGTACTCACCTTCCGTATGGATATTTCTAGCCGGAGGAGGCGATGGCGGTATCCCTTGAAAGCCTTGAACTTGTTCTCTGCGGGGTCTTCCTCTCTTATTTAATGTAGGTACTGGATTATTCACGGCTTCCTTGGTGATTTGGACAGAGAATTGGGGCAAGGAAGGAGATGAAGGTTCGACTTTTGGTAAGTTGATTGCTTTTCGCTCAGTTTTGACTCGTTTGGGCTTGGGGGCTGACTTGAGAACCGAAGTAGGGTCATCTAGAGGTTCTCGGAGTCTCTTGCTAGTCGTTTGTGTTGCTTTAGGCAAGTTCTTTTGCGATACAGAGGGTTTCTCCCGAGTCGTATTCTTCAGCGGTTGTTGAACAGTCTTCGGGGCACTATTGGTATTCAGCACATTAAGAGCTTCACGCTTTACGACAACATCATTATCCAAGTCAGTAGCAGGACCAGGAGCATTGATGTCCAATTGGTATTCTCCTTCCCAAGGTTTCTCGCAATTCTTGGCACGAATCTTCCTCCTATTGAACCAACTGTGGATTTTGTCCGCATGGACTCCCCTGGCAGCTGCCCATGCTCTACGAGATTCAAGGGTTGGCATACAAGGATTTAGTTCCCATATGCGATAAAGGTCTTGCTGAATCTGCCCACAGATTGTGACATTACGGTTACCGGGTGCAACAGGAAGATTTAGAGGAACGGCAGTCTCCATAGGTTCAGCCTTGACTTGGCGCTTGGGATTCGTACGAGTAGGGTTAGGAATCTGACTTGGAATCTTCTTGATGTTATCAACAGAGGGGGCGACAGGCGATGTGGGTTGCAATGCGGTATTAGACGATCCAGACGAAGAACGATTGGTAGACATCGTTAAAGGCTGTTGAGTTGGAATTCCGAGGCGTTTTGAAGGAGGACACGGAGATGATGCAATGTTGGAAGAAGAGTCTAATATAGGGGATCTGATAGGGAATTTGGGCTTCATCGGAGTCGAGAAAGCTTGAGAGTCTGAGGGAGTTCCAAAGGGATCGTCTGAGCCCATATCATGACGCTTGTTGAACGAAGAAGAAGATCCATATAACTCATGGTATTTGGAATCTGAAGAGGTATAAACTGATGGATACCGAGCTGGAGTACTGAACTGCGAATTGAAAGGTCGAGCTTGAGATATCGGTAGTCTCGGGACAGCAAACTGATGATATACTGGAGTCGAGGATTTCTTTGGAGTTGAATATGCGTTTGATGGAATGTATGCTGAAATCTGAGTCTGAGGTGTTGAAGGAGCGTAGGGTGGAACTTTGAAAGGAGAGAATGCAGCAGGTTGGTAGGATTGGTATATGCTTTGTCCAGAAGCAATGGGTACATTGTAATGGTTATATGTGGCCATCGGAGACGAGATTGGCGCAGGTATAGGCAATGTGGTATTTGTATTATAGACAGTTTTGGTAGGGTGGACGTATGGTTTCATGGCATTGCTTGCGTATTCGACAGACGGTTGATGATACATCTAAAAGTTTTAAACCAACATTAATTTTAAACCTATTTAACGTGCAATTGACTGACTATATGCGTTGAACCCGGGAAGAATTCGCCCGGATTTGTGAGTGATAACTGGGGCATTGGTAGAGGTGGACACGAGGACGCGCTCTGCGCATTCTTCTCTGGTGAATGATTAGAACTATTGGGAAACTGCATAAATAAGTTTAATCGTATCAATTGAAGATGTCGCCCAGTATGTTAGATGGTTGTAGTACGTGATTAGCCCGGCCATTCAAGTTTCATTCGAACAGACTCGCCTGAGTATAATGAAAGAAGTCAGAATTGCTTGGATATACGGTATAAGCATTTGTAAATGACGGAAGTGATGAAGCCATGAAAGTAGAGCGTCCTCGATGCCGTAGTGGTCGAGGTCGGGAGCAACCAGTTTAGCGTGACGTGACGGGTTGTCACACCCTGAAAGCTATTTCGTGAGCTTGAGAAATTCATCTGGCCGCTTTTTCCTATGTAATGCAGGTATCAATTTAAGTTATTAAATGACGGGTAATGTACATTTGAGGATCGCTTGGATACCTTCGTTCCTATACATGCGACAAATGATCAAAGTTTGGACTGGAAACCTCCCAAAACGGCGTCGGGGTATGGATGATAAACAGCACGACTGTGTATCTCTCCACCATCAACGGCAATTGCCTGCCCTGTAATATAGTTAGCGGCCTCACTGAATAGGAAGACTGCCGCATTTGCAATGTCCGCTTTCTCTCCCATACGTTGGAGTGAAATCTTGCTGGACCTATTTGGATGGCAACTGTGAGATACAGAATGATATATCATTTGGAAAAGATCACGTACATGTCAGTCGCGCCCGGAGGTGCCAGTCTATCCATGCCTTCAGTGCCAGCAATGGCACCAGGGGCAATTACGTTAGAGCGAACGCCTCTGGGTCCTTCTTCGACCGCGATAACGTTACTGAGAGCATCAATGCCTGCTTTTGCAGCGGAGACGTGAGCTTGCAAAGGCGATCCTAAGGAAATATGCCTTAGTCGGGGTGGAACACAGCGATAGATCCCACGCTCACTCACCTTGGTAGTGCAAGGTAGCACTGACATGGATGTAAGAACCTCTCGATTCTCTCACATAGGGCAGGGTAGCTTTAACGGTATTGTATGTACCTAGCTGGAGGGAAAAGTTGATTCAGAAGCCAAGCAAGACGAGTACTACAGAGCAAAACTGACCACATCGATACTTATGACAGATTTGAATGCATTTTCCGAGAGACCCTCAATCGGAGCTAAGAAGTTGCCAGCAGCACCTAATGGAATACGTCCTAATTAGAGACAGATTCAAGGATTGATAGAAATATCAACATACCGCAAATGACAAAGTCGATTCGCCCAAACTTTTCGATAGTCTTGGCCACTGCGTCCTGGAGCAGCTTGGGTTCCCTAACATCGGCCTGCGCATAAATCACAGTTTGACCAGTTGCTTCAGAAAGCCCCTTTGCTGCATTGGTGAGTCTTTCAACACTACAGTCTCACCGTTAATACGACAAACATGCAAAGTAGTTATGACTGCACACACTTGCGTCCAACGATGGTTGCATTTGCGCCGTGTCTAAGCTGGATAGAAAGAACTTCGTCAACGAAGTACAATTCTCAAATAATATATTTGGCTCACTATAGCTTCCGTCATCTCTCTACATATCCCAGAACCTCCTCCCGTGCAGAACAGCACCTTTCCCTTGAAGATGTCCTCCCTGAAAACGGACAAAGATGAAGGAGGTAGGGCTGCTGGAACTCTAGCGATAGGTGCCATTGAAACCACTAGGATGAGAACGGCGAAATTTAAAGGGAATAAGGAGTACTTTGGCCAAGTGGTAAATGAAGCCGCGGGACAAACACATGATACTTAGAGGCAGGAACGCGCGTCACCGGAACCTGTACACATAGTACCCGTTGCTTAGAGCTCCTTATATTGCTTTACTGCATATGACTCAGGTAAGTTGCAAATTGGAGAAAATTACATCAATACGATATATAGGTTACATGGGAAATGAAAAATTACAGGAAGACTAATATAATTATCGAGAAAGGCTTTCATGTCATCCTTAAATAGAGAAATAAAGTACGATGTTAACAAGCTCGCCATATACATAAACAGAACGAATAAGAGTCCGATAAAGAAGAAACTAGAAAACTAGAAAAGGGTATCAAGCTCAAGGTTCATCCTCAATGAAAATCTTCTCCACGTTATTCCATCCACCCTTGCCATCCGTATAATAGACTTTCTCCCGCTCTTGCCAATATTGCAAGCGGCTACCAGATGTGAGGGGCATCCATACCCGTTCGCCTGTATCGCCATCCGTGCGCGCCTCGAACCATCTGGGCTTGTGCGGAGGCAGGATGCCTAATTCCCGATTCTTACGCGTAGCACGCTGGAAGTCCTCTTGCTTGGATTTCAACTCGTTCGCGCGATCATAACGACCCAGTTCGAAGGCCCGCTGATCAGGGCGAAGACGGCAGTCTGTATAAGGAAGATAAGGCCTGAGATCTTCGGGACAATCGTTGAGAGTGATGGCGAAGGGTGTGAGGTTGAACGGTGCTTTGGGCTTTTCGGTGTTACGCCATAACAGAATGTATTCGGGTGCTGAAGGCGAGAGTGGTTCGTCGATGTTGACGTTTGGATGGACATTCGGCTGGAGCCGGCCCATTTCTGCTTTGCGAGCAACCAATTGACTATCCCAACGACCGGCGATGTGATACGTGATTGTGCCAGAGAGATCAAGAACATGACCGCTGATTTCATACGCATCCTTTCCTCTCCAACCTCGTGGTTTAAAGGTCAAGATACAGGTATCGCCTGTGCGATGATTCGTCACCTAAAGGGTTCATGATCAGATGTCGCTCTTCGGAAGTTGGCTCATTCGAACTTACCCTCATCTCGCCATAATGATCAATGGTGGTGTTACCCAAAATGAAGCCTGATACGTTTGTAGTGACTTTCTTCCAGGTATAGTGTTCATATTTATCCTCCCCAGGAAGTTTCAACTCAGCGTGCGCAACACCAGTTGGCCTGATCTCAAAAGACTTGCCCATAAACTTGTTCTGCGCATCAACCTAAAAAAAAAGCATCAGTCTGTGTACTCTGCTGTTAAGTGAGGAACGGTGCATACCTCGCCATAATACTTCCAAGCTGGTCCTTCCGCCCAGCATGCACTGATAGGAGGATGGTGCGAGACCTGCTCAGAGTAGTACCGGTATTTCTTATCAAGGCGGACATATTCGAAGGTTTCTCCCTAAATGCATCTCAGTGACTGATAATTATATATACGACACCAATAAGACTCACCAGCATGGGATTGAAAGGCTTGGCAATACGACCGATGGTGCTAGAATAATTGGACATTGCAAAGGCTGCAACGAAGGCGATACGACGATGGGGATCTGTCTCTTCAGCAGCTGCATCCACTGCACGAGAGAGATTAGCATGACTACAGAGTAATGAAATGATTGAAAATGCTCACAGCACTCAGAGAACTCCATATCCTCAGCCTATGAAACCTAATGAGCATGCGAAATATACCATGTACGACCACACTTACCATACGCTGCAACATACTCGTCGGCTCATTAAAGTAGACAGGGAACGAAATCTTCGTCAAATCCTTTCCAATACTGCCCTTCAAGACCTGCCACAAACTCGTACTCGGCCTCTGATCATCCTTGATAGGCAACCTTTCTCGCAAATGCGAGTACGCCTGGTAGGCTACCTGATCCTCTGGAACCCGTGAAACGCGAATAGCTGACCCAGCTGATTTCAGGGTCTCCGAGACAACAAGGTTTGGGAGATTATTGGATTCGATAGCGTCAAAGAATTCGTCCTCTCCGTCGGAATCACTGTCAGATGACAGTGGACTCATCGGCGCAGGTTCGATAGGAGGGGCATCTGGAAGAACGACAATAGGGGCTGGTTTAGTTACAGGTAATGGAGGAGCCGTAGTGGCGGTAGGAGACACAGGGCTGGCAGGCTGTTGAGGCTCAACCATGACTGGTAACGCTGGGAGTTCGCGGATAGACCTCTGCCGGATAGTGGACGCAGTAGCATCAGGAGCGAAAAGCATGCTACGCCGTTTGGCCTTTGCTCTGCCACGCTTTCGCAGTTCATTCTCCAAGAGCTCGCCTTCGCGTACGACCACGCTCAAACTCTCTTCCCACACAGCGTTGCGATCGCGTTCCTTCTCCAATTGTTCTTTGTACCACTGCTCGCGCTCCTTCACCATTCTGACGTACTCATTAGTCACCTGTTGCGCCTGTGCGATCGAATCCTTTAATGCGGCTTCCAACTCCTTGAGTTGCTTTGGAGCAGATGGCGGCAAATTCAGAGTGGCGGCGAGTTTAGTCGTAAGCTCTAGTTGAGTGATGGTGTTGTTGGCTTGCAAATCAATAGCTCCGTTATGAGGGGGCACGGCAGCTCCACTGGATGCCGAGGAACCGACAGAGCGAGCATATTCCCGGTCGGGTTCCGGTTCGAGACCGCGTTCCACACGTGCTTCGTTAGCTTCAATGCTGGATGCAATACTGGATGATCGTCCTTTGCTATCCCTCCTATTAGAAGACTTCATGCTCCCCAAATCCCCAACAGAGATGCTTCCGTTCCGTGTTAAGATCTCCTGAGCGACACCTAGTTGGGGCGATTCGCCATTTGATTGATACCATTCGATGGACTTGCGAACAGCCTGCGCCCAGCGAGCAGCTTCAGCAGGATGGTTTGCCTTCATGTACCATTTTTGAATACCAGCTTGTTGGCCAGTAGAATGAGAGGAGGTTGGCCGGTGTGTGGGGAGGGAGTGGACTTCGAAGCGAAGCTTGTCACTGTTTGAAACTTTGAGGCTTGCTGACGTCATGGATATTGATCCTCTGCAAGTCAGGTTTTCATCATCTTGATGGCGATAATCTGGACGAGAATCAGAAATGAATGATGACTCTGTAAAATATGCAACGTACAGGATAGAACACCGTCCTTGAGCACAAACCATCTTGTACCGTAACCGCGAGCAACATTGGTATATTTGTTGAGGTATCCTTTAAGAGAGGGTGGTTCTGTAGTTGCTGGAGGATTAATAAGAGTCTGATCACGATTGGTATCTATAATCATGTCAGCGCATGTTCATAATCAGTTGGATTTGCTTACATTGGCGTAGATATGCCTTGACACGATCATCTTTACCCGCTGCATCCGTGACCGGTCGGCCTCTTCGATCGCGAACGAATACATCAGCACCAGCACGAATAGCTAATTCGATTAAGGACAAATCCTTTCGGCGCGCAGCTTCGTGAAGCAGTGTCGTTCCGGAGGCGTCATCGACATAAGACAGGTCGAGCAGGGATGCTCGCGGTGACGATAAAGCTGCAAGAAGAGCGGGTGGAGGGGAGGCATTCTGAGGAGATAGGATATATGTTCGAAGTAGAGAGAAGAAGGATGCACGGAATAAGGTTTGTGAATCTAAGAGCTAATGAGCATGAGGGACGGTAGATCTGCTACTTGTACATACCCTGTATAACATCGTGGACTTCTTTGCTCCTTGCCACATCTTTAGGAGTACGTCCCTTGCTGTCTCTGACTGTGTCGTCTACCCCATCCTGTTCTAGGAGCAAAGAGACGACATCGGCTCGACCAAGACTGGCCGCTAAGTGCAACGCCGTTGTCCCCGACTCCGCAGGATGGACGGAATTGGCGGAAATAGACCGATTTTGAAGTAATAGTTGAATGGTATCATCTGCAGGCAATTAGGCTTCAGGATTGGTCATGTCAGCAAAGATATAACGTACAAGAAGCGCATCGTATCGCAAGATGGAGAGCTGCTGCTCCTAGGTCCACGCTACCGTCTATCGATTTGCCTCGATCACGACTGATTTCCGTAAGAATTGGATGTATTAAAGCGGGATCACCTGCCAGGAAAAGTATTAGGACAAGCAAGAGCTGTGGTAATGATGCAACTCACCGCTTCGTAGAGCTGCTAGTAGCTTAATTTGGTATAAAGGTTCTACAGCTGAATACAAGTTCAAAGCATGCGAAAGATTAGACAATTGAAATAGCTCACTAGAACCAGCGATTGAACTACTCGAAGACGCGACTGGAGAAGGCATTGTCGACGTGTTCAAGAATCGAGGATCCTTAGGGGACTCGGGCGGCTTAGGGGTTTCCTTTTATGAACATGTAATAAGCGCCGCGAAACCCTTACCCCATCATATTCTCACTTCCATTGTCGTCCTCAAAACATTGGTCTTCTCTATTGTATTACTCGAATTTTCGAAAATTCTTTGTATGTTTCGCAATTTTTTTTCTCGGGGAACTTACAGAATATTCCATGGACGTCCCTGCCGGCTAGCACCCGATGGAAGTATGATATCCTGATGACCCCTCTCGGATCAAGGATACTTACCGTCCAGGTTCGTTTAAGAATGTCCTTGAACAAGCTAACGTTTACGCTAATTACAGCAGCTCGTTTTATAATTCTTTCAGAGAGTTATGATAAGTTGTGGTTTGGCTGTGTTAGATATCCAAACGTGGACAGTGTTTTATTGGTCGTTGAACCGGCGGGTGTTCATCACCAATCGTAGGATGGCCGCAGCGACCGATGCGTATACTTCCATCCGATTGAATTATATAAAGCTGGGAATCTTGTGGTAACTTCCCAACATCGAACTCGCCCTAAGTGACCATGATGGCTTGGACAGCTAACAACTTGGTCTTTGGTGTAGGCCTGGCGACTCTGCTCTATTACGTTCAACGCACCATCTTCCGCCGGCAGACAACCAAACTCCCAGGCCCTCCAGCACAAAGTTGGTTGTTCGGTTTAAGTCAGCTATTCTTCGAGGCGGATGATATCGCGGTGTTACAAGAAGAATGGGTACGTAAATACGGCCCCGTTTTAGACTTACCGGGCTTCTTTGGGGCAAGGAGAGTACTCCTGTGCGATCCAAAGGCTGCGGCTCATTTCTATGCGAGGGAGACTACGACATATAGGATGGAGGCCTTCTCGAAGAGATTTGTTGAACTTCTGGTACGTCGTCACGGAATCTGCTCTTCTATACAATTCTGAGATTAGTGTTAGTTCGGTAAAGGGCTTCTATCAGCGGATGGACATAATCATAAGAGGTCGGTCAGCTATCTTGATAAGAGTAGAGATCACCAACTAATATTATACTTTCATAGGCAGAGGAAGGCCCTAACACCGGGCTTCAGTAATCAAGCAATCCGTGCTCTTACAGGAATATTTTATGATTCATTTTATAAGGTGAGATAAGGCAAAGTTTGACGCCAATCATGTCTTTTAAAAAGTTGTAGTTGAAAACCAACTGGGATACCATTATCGAAGGTGCGGCAGGAGAGGCACTAATTGACGTACAGGGCTGGTGAGAGATTTATTAATCATTCAAGGCATGTTTTTTATTAATGTGACTGTATCATGATTAGGATGAATAAAGTAGCGTAAGTACATACAATACAAGCACTTGACAAGCACGATCCTAGTTGACCTCGATTATCTATAGATTGGACACAATTGGGGTAGCTGGCTTTTCGCATGACTTCGGTACTCTGCAGGGACAACATTCAGTGGTCGCGGAAACGTTCGACTCTTTCACGAGAGTACAAAATAAACCGCCGTCATACCGTTCTCTTATAATGTCGTTATTTGTACCGGTGTTGCCCTTTCTACTGAAGTTACCTGGCAATCCTCGATTGCGTAGCGTGAAGAAACTGCACAAGGCTACGGGAGAGGTGGCAGACGACTTGTTGAAGCGTATGCGGGATGAGAAAGCGGCAAAGAGTTCCAAGGAGAAAGGTCCCAGATCTCTTATTGAGACATTAAGTGAGTTGCAGTTTATCATACATTAGTTGTTTTGGAAAAATATTTCTAATGCATCTTATCAGTTTTGGCGGAGGGTGCGAATAGTAGTCAAATCAGCCTAACGCAGGAAGAAGTTTCCGCTCAGATGAAAACCCTTATCTTAGCTGGGTACGAGACAACGTCAGGTATGTAACTTGGCAGTATTTTATTCAGAACATGATCCCATACTTATTCTTACTCTAGTCATCTTAACGGTAAGGATATTTATCTTATGAAATCATTATAACTAACGATCTTTCAGTGGGCATTGATAAGTCTTGCAATGAACAAGGACATTCAAGATGCATTAAGAGCTGAAATCTCCGAGATCAATGGAGATCCAACATACGAACAACTTCTGACAGGTCTTCCTCTTCTAGACGCAGTGATGAAAGAAACTCTTCGACTAAATCCCCCTGTCGGTGGAACACAACGGCTTGTGAGTTTATCATTTCCCTTTATCATTTTTCATTGATACACGTCAAGAATTCTACTAGGCATTCGAAGATGATATTATCCCTCTCAGTCAGCCTATCAAGACTGCCGACGGACAAATGACGGATAGCATCTTTGTTGCTGCGGGCACTCTTGTCCAAGTGCCTATTCGATACATGAATCGATCCACTATCCTATGGGGCGAAGACGCCAGAGAATTTAAGCCCTCTAGATGGCTTTCTGCCGAAGCAGGCATACCCGATAAAGCGAAAGAAGTTCACGGGTTTGCGCATATATTAACCTTCTCAGACGGACCAAGAATATGTTTGGGTCGTCAATTCGCGACTGTGGAATTCAAGGTGATCCGTGGTTATCTTATAACATAAAACATGATACTGATAAAAATATTGTATTGTCGCAGGCCGTATTCTCCAGGTTAATTCGGAATTACGAATTTAGTTTGCCCGATGGGAAGGATACGAAGCTAGAAAAGGTACTCGGTATTTTGCCTCGCCCACGGGTTGCAGGACAGGAAGGTAGTCGTGTCCCGATGTTGATCAAGAGGGTCGAATAATTTGACTTTACGGTTATTGCGTCGCGTCAGAATGTTTGAGGACTATGTTTATTTACTCACATTTTTATCTTTAATGATAATTGTGGGATTGATATCTCGTGACATCTGTCTCAAACGCTAGTCTCGTGTCAAGAACTCTTCTCAAACGCAGCTTCCTGTCTACCATACAACTACCAAATGCAGTGAACGGCCATACTCTTGACACCTTTTAACTCTTCTGTCTAAACATGGACACTCTTTTATTGGTCTTATCGTCAGGCGCTCCCCACGAACAGTTCGAATGGTGTGTATACCTAGCAACCTTCCCAATATCGAACTATCAATCTCCTTTAGTAGTGACCACGACAATGACTTGGATCGCTAGCAACTTAGCCTTTGGCGTAGGCCTGGCGACTCTACTCTATTACATTCAGCGCGCTATCTTCCGCCGGCGAACAACCAAGCTCCCAGGCCCTCCAGCACAAAGATGGTTGTTTGGTATAAGTCAGCAATTATTCGAGGCGGACGATATGGCGGTGTTACACGAAGAATGGGTACACAAATATGGTCCGGTTTTGAACATGCCTGGATTTTTTGGCGCAACGAGAGTGCTTCTATGCGATCCGAAGGCTGTGGCACATTTCTATGCGAGGGAGGCTACGACATATAGGAGGGAAACCTACACAAAGAAATTAGTTGAGCTTATGGTATGTCGTCACGGAATCAAGTCCCCTATATTATTCTGAGATTACCATTAGTTCGGTAAAGGGCTTCTATCGGCAGATGGACATGATCATAAGAGGTTGGTCTTCTATTTAATGAGAAAAGAGCTTATCAAATAATATTATGCTTTCGTAGGCAGAGAAAGGCTCTTATACCAGCGTTCAGTAATCAAGCTATTCGTACCCTTACTGGTGTATTTTATGATTCATTTTATAAGGTTAGATAAGACAGGATCATTTCACGTTCATCATGTCTTTTAATTTTTTCTCTAGTTGAAAACCAACTGGGATACCATTATCGAAGGTGCAGGAGGAGAGGCACTGATTGACGTACAGAGCTGGTAAGATATTTATGTAGTCATTCAGAGAGATTATTTCTTAATATGTATTAGGATGAATAAAGTAGCGTAAGTAAATATAACATGCAAGAATGATCCTACTAATTTTCTTTCTCGTCTACAGATTGGACACAATCGGGCTAGCTGGATTTTCGCATGACTTCGGTACTCTCCAAGGACAACACTCAGTTGTCGCCGAAACGCTTGATTCTTTCACGAGAGTGAATTCTAAACCGCCGTCATATCGCTCTCTGATAATATCATTGTTCGTCCCAGTAATGCCCTTTCTCTTGAAGTTGCCTGGAAATCCTCGATTACGACGCCTGAAGAAAATGAACAAGGCCACAGAAGAGGTCGCATATGATTTATTGAAGCGTATGCGGGATGTGAGAGTGGCAACTTCTAAGGAGAAGTTTGGTCCCAGATCTCTCCTCGAGACTTTAAGTGAGTTGTAGTTTTATTACTGTACTATATAGTAGCTTTTGTGGAGGACAAGTTCAAATTTAGCTTATTAGTTCTAGCGGAGGATGCTAGTGAACAAATTAGACTGACGCAGGAAGAAGTTTCCGCTCAGATGAAGACGTTCATCTTAGCTGGCTATGAGACAGCATCCGGTAGGCAGTGTTTTATTTAGACCATTGTACCATGATACTTATGCTTATCCTAGTTTCCTTAACGGTAACGTGATTTATGCTACAGGTTTTCTATAACTAACGTTCTTTCAGTGGGCTTTAATAAACCTTGCAATGAGAAAAGATATTCAAGACGCATTAAGAGCTGAACTCTTAGAGATTCATGGAGATCCAACATACGAACAACTCATGACAGGTCTTCCTCTTCTAGACGCAGTGATGAAAGAAACTCTTCGATTAAATCCACCTATTGCTGGAATACCTCGGATTGTGAGTTCGGCATTTTCCTTGATTATTCTTCATTGATATACATCAGCACTCTAGGCATTTGAGGACGATGTCATTCCTCTCAGCCAGCCTATTAAGACTGCCGACGGAAAGATGCTTGATAGCATCTTTGTTGCTGCGGGCACTCTTGTCCAAGTGTCTATTCGATACATGAATCGATCCACTATACTATGGGGCGAGGACGCCAGAGACTTCAAGCCCTCGAGGTGGCTTTCCGAAACAGGCATACCCGATAAAGCGAAAGAAATTCATGGGTTTGCGCATTTATTAACTTTCTCTGACGGCCCAAGAACATGTTTGGGTCGTCAATTCGCCACCGTGGAATTCAAGGTGATTACTCACATCATACATCATAGCACAAAACATAACATTGATACAAGTATTGTTGCAGGCCGTATTATCCAGGTTAGTTCGAAATTATGAATTTAGTTTTCCTGAGGGGAGGGATACAAAATTAGAGAGAGTATTTGGTGTTCTGGCTCGCCCACGAGTTGCAGGCCAGGAGGGTAGCCGTGTCCCGATGTTGATCAAGAGAGTCGAATGATTCATGTCTCGGTTTCCCTATTTGCTACTTGAAGGGCCAAAATGTCCGTATCGCTAGAAAATGAACATGATTGAATACTTGCTAAATGACTGAACACTACCCTTGTGAGCGATATACGTTCGACAAAAATATAGGTAGGGTCTTGGGCGCTTAGACGACTGATAAAATGATATAAATACTCAATAAATACTCGAAAATAAACGACCAGTATGGAAACAAATACTAAATAAATGTTCCCTAATATCTCACACATCTGACGGTGTCAGCAATACTTCAAGCTTGGCTGGAGTCTAAAATTATTGTGGGTATCCTGCCCAGAGTCTTGACAACAAGCATCGATCAGAGTAATATAATCCCATCTTCGCTAAACACACTCCATAAGAGGCCTCCATGAAGCCTCATGCCCACCAACCAAACGCCAATCCCACCATCAAGTCGGTTAGAATTAGCTACACAGAGACCAAAACACGCCTCATGTGTGACCATTAATGCAGGATACCTGCCAATCGCCACGCGTTTTTCATGGCAGCCTGCAGGCTCATTTCCGGTCTCGATCATCTTCGAAGCATGCGCTCAGGTATAAAGTGTCCTGTATACCCTCCCCCCTGCTTCCCCAACACCATGGGTCTCTTATCATTCTCAGTCAAAGTCTATCTGTGCCGCTTATGGCTCTATATTGCGCTGGTATGTTTCTTCTTGACTCTAGAATATTCTTACTAGTAGATTGACTCTGCTATGAACTTCGCAGTTGCTCTTCTCGGGCACGTTAGTGGGTCTCACTGCAGAACGCCTGAAGTACACCCTGCATTTACCGCCAACCGATCCCTTGAATAATGGCAAACCCTTCTTTGGTAAATCGTTTCTTCCGATAAGAGTGTGATGAGTTGCTTAATTGATCACTACGCTAGATCGTGTTGTTGCCGAACTTTTCGCCACGTCCATTTTCACTTTTTTCTGGTCAATTCACATGTGAGTGTTGTGTTAAATAATCATTAAATTGAGTGCTGATTTTTTACTAGGATCCACACAATATCACGATCCATTGAGAAGGGTGGATTCTTCCGTCGTATTGCCTTTGAACTCATCTTCATGTGGATCCTATGGGTATTATACCTCGTAGGAGCTGCAGTCGCAACCGTAAGACTCATTACTTTCGGTTATATCACAAAATCTCACCAATAATATTAGACCCTCTGGGGTGACCTTTCCTTCTGTTGGCAATTCGAGGCTTGCAGGCTCCTTACAGCTCTCGTGGCCTTCTCGTGGATCGGCTGGATTACTATCACCGTTTTGTGGGTGACGACCTTCATTTTCGCCTTTACGAGAGGTGCTTGGATGAGGCCGGCTCATACTCGTTGGGCATTCCAAAGTAAAGATGCCTACCCAGGGCAGGTTTGAGGGGTGTCGACGATAACTCCAACTTGTCAGCGATCATTCCAGATCTGTATGACTTTATTGAAGTTGGAATGTCAAACTGAGCCCAGGAATTATCCTCTCAAGGGATAGTTGTAGGTTAGCGCGCATATCATATCCGTAGATACCTTTTTTTCGATTCGTTGAATGTTTCGAGCTCCAATGTAGACACATGTTCATCTCAGGCTGATGAGATTGCTTTCAGTCAATGTCCAATTGTGTCAAATATACATACCTCTTTTATTTCATGTTAATATTAGACCGGGCGTTGGAAAACAGCATGGGGTATAAGTACTGTACATGCTGCAAGGGGAAATGCAAGTCAATGGACGCTGGCAATTGTCAATTCGACTCGAGCCTCAGTAACGTGCTCATCACTAGGAAACACTGCAAGGTTGGCTTTCCATTCCATAGGGGATCGCAGTTCATCCGCTCGGTCAACCTGAAGCTCTCCGAGAATACAATTGACATAGTACCTATCTATAAAACCAGAAGATTGCCCCGAGTCATTAACTTCCCGTTTCTTAATTTACAGTCGACTTGACGTACGACTTTCTTTCCTTCTTTCTTATTTCTTTCTTTCGTTCAATGAAATTTCCATCCTTCCCATTTCGTATTGCTCTGGCAGCAATTTTTTCATCCCTTTTCCTTCCCTGGAACAAAGTCCCGCTGCTTAAAGAGGTGGTAATCATAGCTATCCAAATCTAGTAAGAATTATTGCCGTCGGTTTGATGATGCGTTTTACTTTGTTCGGTTTGTAGTCCGGCACTGTACCTAATTCGAAATTATTTGGTATAAGCGATATCGGGTCCAGGATGGATGAGCCATCATACCGGCGTGGCGGTGGAAAGCGAATGGAAAGAGGACGAAAAGGGTCGGGGAATTTGGCTTAGCCATCCATCTGGTGTGGAAAATAATTCGATTAATGTATTTCTTTAGTAAGACCTATCTCTGAAATTATGATTCGGATTTCTCGGAAATACTACCCTTTTGTTGGGTTATCAAGAATTTGCTCTCACCGCGTCCATCAACGTGAATATGATGTCCGAGAGAATGCGCCCAAGGCCCAAACATCCGCTGACTCGTTGTGCCCAGATATTTCGAGATTCCGAAGAGGATGTAGAAGACCGCAATACACCCGCTTCTCAGAAGGCGGCATCGACATGGTCCCCAGGCATGAGCAAAGACCAATTGTATTTAGCATGGCTCGGACATCGCCTATCCTCATTCTTTAAGACTTCCTGTCTCATAATTAAGGGTATTATGATGATCACCGAGAGATATAATAGAAACTAGAACTGGCGGGATAGGCATGTTCTAAACAGCAGAAATAGAAGGATCACGGGGTGGGAGCGTGGAAGCAAGGCCGCAGCAGACACGGCCGTTGTTGCGATGGTCTTTAGGGTTTTTCATCTACTGTCGTCTTCACAACTTCATAATTAGTACCAGAGTGACTATCAGTGATCGAAAAATGCGTTCATAGAACAGGGGGATACGAACATGATCCTGAAGGCATGCCAGAAGCAGGACGCCGCGGCCGCATTGTTAGCATGCTGGGCTCTTAAGATAACCACATGCAGTGTTACTTATTTTCTACGTTTGGTTTTCAAAGACCAGTGCTTGAGTAGCTTGACTGTGCAAAAAGCTGGTGTAGTGCGATGAAAATTTCAGGTAGGAGGTGCAACGGCAATGATGGTGGCGGCACGCCATGAACTCCGTCAGGAGGAAACTTCTGATTGGCGACTAAATTCTCTTGGCGACTTTCCATTCCGAAGGATGAGCAAAATACGTCTTTGAGGTTTCAGATCCTTTTTCGGTAACAATGTAGAACATTAATAATTAATGTTCGTTTGAACATGGCTTGAACGAAGTATAAATCCGCGAAAGGCTCAGTAAATTTGCTTTCTCCCAGATTTGAGAACTTGTTGTGAACCCCGATGCTGCGGGTGTTTTACTCCATGTCGCCGCGGAGTTCCTCCAAGTTGCCATAACGATCAAATAACGATGCTCTGCATCGGGGACTGAGAATGAATACGATTAAGAACTCCACATTAATTTCAGGGTTCGTTGAACCAAGCGTCAATAAAGTAGCAGCGCCACCGTAGCACATGGTATATAAGGACTCGTACTAAGCCGAATAGGGTCTAAATACGAATCCATTCTCCTCTTCCTCTTCCTCTTCCTCTTCCTCTTCCTCTTCCTCTTCCTCCATCCCTTCTTCCTCCATCCCTTCTTCCTTCCTGACCAAACGGTCTCCTTTACGATCCTTTACCTTCGCTCTTTACACGCAAAATGAAATATTTGTTCTTTGCTCTGGCAGCAGCCTTTATCCCAACCGTCTTCGCACATGGATGGGTCTCGCACATCACGGTCGACGGGACGGATTACCCTGGACCTCCGGTAGCAACTGGTGCTAAAGACGAACCACAAGTCCCGCGCAGCCCCATTCGTCAACTTGCGGATAACATGCGCGTCGGCAACCTCAGTAGTACCGAGATGGCATGCGGACGGGGATCGCCTGGACCTGCAAACCAAGTCATTGATGTCATCCCTGGAGCGAAAGTGACTTATGCGTACAAGAATATCCCGAATCCCGAAACTGGTGGTAAAACAACTGTACGTACATGCATTATCCTTCGTAGATGGCATGCACCAACATTTCTTGTCTTGTAGTGGATCCATAAGTTGGGACCCGTCAGCCTATACATAGCCAGTTGCAGCGCGAATTGTGACCCCGCAAGCGCGACATGGTACAAGATTGGTCAACTCGGCTTCAAGGACGCAGATAATTGGTATGAAGGCGATCTATGTGAGGACCCATGATTTACTGGACATAATGCAAAGATTTGACATCTTTCCAGACAATGGTCAGACCCTCTCCTTCCAACTTCCCGACAGTCTGCCCCAGGGTGACTATCTTCTGCGTTCCGAAATCATTGCAATTCACACTTCCCCGGGGGAGATCTATCCCGCCTGCACCCAAATCCATTTCACCAGTGACGGCAGTTTAATCGTTTCTCCTTCCAATGGTGTCAAGTTCCCTGGTGCCTACACAGGTG
This sequence comes from Sphaerobolus stellatus SS14, assembly GCA_000827215.1. NCBI lineage: Eukaryota > Fungi > Basidiomycota > Agaricomycetes > Geastrales > Sphaerobolaceae > Sphaerobolus > Sphaerobolus stellatus. The sequence continues at coordinate 187,833 of KN837295.1, read as the reverse complement.
ATGAGCCTGGCTTTAAGACTTTCTCCATCAATAGCGGTGTGGATGCGACGAATTACGTCTTCCCCGGACCTCCGTTGTCGAATATCGCCAAAGGCAACGAAGTTAGTTTGAACGGCGGCTCCTTGGCTATATCTGGTCAGAACGTCAACGCCAGCAACAATAACTCCCCATCTCCTCCCGCTGCGGCATCCTCCTCTGCTGCCGCCGTTGTAACCCCGGCAGCAGTCCCTACTCCCGCTGCGGCATTCTCTTCACCCAACACTACCGTTGCATCAGGCAAGACCTGCAAACGCCGTCGCTCCAATGTACCCCGCGTCCCTCAACCCGAATTGAACCGCCACCGAAAGGCCCGTCGCCGCCTCTCCGGTAGGCTTTAAGTATCGAGTACTTAGTGCTTAACGCTTATACTTCTCTTTCCATATTCTTTTATGATCGTTATATTCTTTCAATTTCTTTGGCTGGCTGTTCGTTTTATGTGTATCTTTATGTGCTCTTTACTTCGTTCCTTGTAACTGGTACCGTTGACTCGGCAGGATGACCTCTTACGAATTGTAGTACGCTATACTGGCATGTCGAATGAAGACTTGTAGCTATATTATTTGCATTCAGTAATAAATTCTTAATAAATACGCTGGGTAACGCTCACATTTTAATTGCCATAATGGAATTAGATACCGTAATGTGCTGAAGAATGCGCTCGAAAGAGTAGGAGGCAAAAGTGGGGAGAGCCTTCGCGAAGTAGAAGTTTGGCCACTTATTATACCATGACAAATTTAAACGTGCTAAGTATTGCCTGCTGCGGCACAATGAGGACATTAGTCGATCTCGATCAATAATAGCAGGCCCCACCACATGTATTTCGCATGCCCTTTATAACAAAACGTGCACGCTCGGCTATGCTCAAAGGAGTCAGGACGGACCTCTTTCATTCCCTCTATCCTTCTGGCCAAGAAAACGCCCAGTTTAACGATATTTCACGTTCATTCTTTACATTCAAATCATGAGATATCTTGCCTATATTCTGTGCGCGGCCTCAATCGTTCCATGCGTTCTTGGCCACGGATGGATCAGCGACGTTATAGTAGGCGGTGGCCAGACCTTCTGGGGGCCTATTCCACCAGACGGTGGTGGAGGAAGCCAAGTAACCAATACTCCCATTCGTATGATTAGAACGAAAGGGCCTGTGACTATGGATGAGTTGGCATGCGGATCTACGACGGCGTCTCCTGCGAACCAGGTTATTGAATTGCAGCCTGGGACGAAATTGACCTTTAATTGGACGGATGGCGCTGAACCAGTATGTGCCGAATTTTCCTTTCTTTCTTTAGTTATTTTATTAATTTATTTGTGGTTGTTTTATTTTTTTTATTGCAGTGGTTGCACCCGTTTGGACCGATCAGTCTGTATATAGCGCAATGTACAGGCACGACTTGCGACAAGTTTACTGCAGACGATGCTACAAATGAAGCCCAATGGTTCAAAATCGCTCAGCTAGGCTTCAAAGGTAGTCAAACCTGGTTCCAAGCGGACGTCCGTGAGTATCTAGAATTTA
>KN837295.1:115786-136519 GCA_000827215.1 Sphaerobolus stellatus SS14 | reverse complement strand
CTTGAAATTATTTAGGATTATTTAATATATCAGGTTAACCACGTGCGATTCTTACTACGTAAAGCTTACACAGCGCTCTCACCGTTATCATACAGTGTACTGGCTTTGGATGCCTTCATTTAGTCCAGAGCTCTATATCTTCAGCAAATATTTGATACTTATGTCTTTCTGGAGAATAACCATATGAGAGGCTTCAACACGTTATGTAACGTCTTCAGTTTTTTTTTTCAAGCAGGTTCAGCTTTCAGACTGAGGGGGTTAACGACAATGGTCCAAGTATCCCCTCCTTTAGGATATCGTGACCAATCATTATTATCTCGGAATTTAAATTATCCTCTGATTTGGATGTCCGGAAGTCCTTTTCACCTGATGTATACCGTTGCGCACTTACGCGCGGTTCCGTACGTTCGGAGAATTTCGATCGGAGCCTATCTACAAGTATGGATCCAGTCAATAATCGCTTACTCCACCACCACCACCACCATCATAGCAATTGTCATCTATATGTACATGTCATTTTAGATCTCGTGCATGGTCAATGGGAAAGCTCCGTGAGTCGACACTGCCTCTCCGACAGGCGACCACTATTGAAGTAAATGGTATTTACAAACGTATTACTTACACTATTACTGATAATTAACGGACATTTAGTATATGTTATACTTTCCTATTCGGGTCACATATGTAGGATTCTGCAATTCAACCAGTGTTCCTCTCCTGCAGCCACTCCTCACTGGCGGATCAAATCTGGCACCAGAGCGATGATGACTGATCCCTTTCTGACTGCCTTTCGGTTCCTCCACGGATAACCTGAATGGACGATGCGGAGTATTTTTCTTCACATCACTTATGTCTCTTCTTTTTCTAGTGATGAAGGATTCTCGATATCCGTTCGCATCCTGGCAAGGCAGCGCAATGCGTGTATGGAAAGGACATCTGGCACTCGATCCTTTCATGCACACTGTCGCCATTGCCGAGTCTCTGTATCTAAAAAGGGGTTTTCTGGGCAATTATTGATTCCTAGCTTTCTCGAAGGATCCTTATAATGTCTGAGGAACGATTCGAGGGCTTTAGCACAAGTTCTTTCGTCTTCTTCAATTGTCTTCGATATTTCCTACTCAGTAGTTCGTAACCATCACCTATTCCTTCAATTACATGCTAATTAGAGCCTTTCAGTGTGCCACCGAGTTATCGTTGTAGATAAGACCTATTTATTGTGCAACCACACGCGAGTTGAAAAAGTTGTACATGGGGATTGCTATTCAAGAGGATGCCATAACAGTTCAAGTCACCCCTCTAGTTGTCAGGATATACAATGTGCTAGGTCCCAACCAACAACCCGATCTGCTCAAATGGCTCATGCCTTTTGCAGTAAAACCTGCTCCCGTCGGTAAGTCGTGTTGCACTTTAGCCATATAAACCTTGGTTACTAATTGATATTCAACGTATAGTTAATTGGCACTTCGACTCTAAGGATTTGACCACCATATCTCACTTTCAAACCTACCTTGCTATCCTGGCAGTCTCTCTAATTTTTTAGGACTCTAGACTGTAGCTCTACCCAGTATCGGGACCATTTACAACTCAAGGTTGACACATTCAACGTTATTATTATTATCCATTATTATCTACCTTGAACCTATAATTATTTACTAGTATGCATATAGACTGTACTAAAGTAGCTAATCTCCTAATCTGATCATCATACCGAATAGTACATCCTTGTAAATAATAAAGAGTTTAGAATGCTTATTTGCGTTACTTAATGGATGATACAAAACGTCTGCTCATTCTTGAGCCTTTCAAGACGACAGGAGTACTAACCACCTGGTTGTAAACCAGTAAATTACTCAATATTCAAACTCTACGCCTAGTAGGAATTCATAGTAGGTATCGAATAAATTCCACTGGTCATTCTCGACTATTCTATTTTTCATATATCTATAAGTATATGGAGTGTTCAATCGTGTCATTGATACTCATACAGTGTTCAAGTTTGACCTAGGGGAAGTTAAGAAATGTTCACGGAACGGCGAAATCCTCATCAATGGTGTTTCTTAACATGAACCTGGGATGCGAGAAAGATGCCAAAGAGACGCTTCAAAGGGATCTGTAAGAATGTTGGCACCGAATTTGAAAGTAGAATTTGGCAACATCAGTAAAATGAGAAATTGCTCCGGGCTCTCCAGTATGATCTTGGAGAACCTGATATTTGATCCGGATCATCAGGAGATGCCAGGAGGGCTGGAAGTAGCCGGAGAACCTGAACCGTTTTACTGATGAAGGGGCTACTAGTACAAAGTGCGCCGGGAATCAAGGAAAAATAACGTTCGTCGACGTCTACTTATTCGAATGACAGGGAAACATTCTATCTGATAACCATTCTTATTGGTTTCCAATTCGCTTCAGGTGATTGCACAATGATTGACGAGTCACTCGGCGCTTTTGTCACTGGTTCACTCGTCCAGAGACAATAGCCGGCATTGCTGCATGCAGCACGATAAACTCAGCCCATTTACACAAATTGTAATGAATGGGAAATATTAGTGATGAGCGAATGTTTCGTAAATTTCATAGCAATTATTTGTGCAGATAAGTTCGGATTAGGACTATAACGCATATACACTCTCCATCGCGGATTTTTCGTCAAACACCGCGCATAAATCCCTGCTTATTGCCAACGATTATATTTTATTTATATGAAAATTCTCGGAGGTCATGGCTCTCCTTTAGAAAAAATCTCTCTCTGGATGGTTTTGGCATATTTCTATTCATCTGGAATACCAGAGTCATCCTTTTATAAAATCCTCTGCAATGAACCTTTCTCCTCATCTCAAAGAACATAGCATTCTCCTCCTCAGTTAAGCAAGGTAAGCTCCCTTCAATGGATCTCAGGATCGTCACTATGAATTTTAAGTCAACTTATCAATTTCTAGACATGTGCATTCGCGGAAACTATAGTTCGGCAATGTATACTCACTGCGGTCATACAGTCCCTCACAGCGAGATTTTTTACGAGCCATGCGCCTCCTCCACCTGTAAAGGGAGTCCTCATCACCCCCGAAACTGTACCAACCTATCCACAGACGGTCGTCACCTTTGCGCGAGCCCAAGATCAGCTACCAGGGTCAAACAAATCTCATATGGCTTTTGTCCCGACCAATGCGCTCGCCGGTAGGTTTTTTTTTTTAATTATCAGAAAAGCGGACTTAATGAGTTGCTTATAGGGGCCGTTAACAGACAGTATATACTATAGAGCGGTCGCGTCCGAAATCGCCAAGGTTCAATTTTGTAGAGATAGAGTCGCCTTGATACTGTTCAGTCTTTCTGTAATATTTATTTGTCGTGCTTCGAAGACTATTTCAGTTATCTGAAGGTCATTGAATTGAAGAAGTATTTATGAATTCGAACTTCGCTGAGTCCTGCCTTAAACGACTGTTTCTCTATTTAGACGTGCTTAAGGGATGTCCAACCTCGGCAACCTCGGCGGATTCATCAGGGTCTGCCTAGTTTTTTCTCGTCTTTTTTTAATTTTAGAGTTACTTCCATATTCTGAGTCGATGATTGAATTATGAGAATGGTAAGGAATTTTACTGTTAGAGAAACGTGAATCGAAATGAATTTATCTCTCGGGTGCCCTGCGTGACCTTGACATTCATGTGCTCCGTTCGGGTTCAGGTATACCGATAGGCTTCCGGGAGGCACACGTCCGGCTTGAGTCATATTCGGTGATAATAGAGAGCTTTAGCAAAAAGCCACAGCGCCACCTGCGGCTCCACGGTGGCTAATCCAGCCTTCCTATTGGTCAGCTTGAGCCACAGGTGGCGCTGTGGCTGTTGCTAAACCTGTCTAATATCAGCGTCATTCCTCGGAATTCTCTGAGATTTGATGTTTACTTATGACCTGAGTTTTCAGAGATATAATCGCGATAGAAGGTGGGAGAGCGGTGTCTATGATTCTAATGGATTTCCGCGCCCTGACACTGATTATGCCTTTGTACTATTGCTACGGTAAAAAATCTTTCCTCCGCCTCTGATTTTCCCTGAAGTATTATGGAGGTATACTAGTGCTGACACCAAAACATCCGTTTAGCGCTCTCTAAGTCGCGAAAGAAGCCAAAATTGGCGGTTATCAGTGCAGTTTATTTAGATAATATAGTTAAATTACTAAATCACTGCTTGACAGCTCAACAAGTAGAATCATTCGGGTTGATTTTAAGCGTCATTACTAATTGTAGCTCTACTCACTAGAATAGCTTAAGGGACGCCATGCGCGACTAGCGTAAGTATGGTATCGAGTTCATATTAACGGTGAGTCTAATTATGTATCTTCTTAGTATGCAAACCATAAACTAGATCACTCAGCGGTTAGTCTGATCATAACAAATTATGCGCACATTGTATAACACAATGGCCTATTCTGTGAATTGTTATATTTTCAAAAGGTATGTGATCAAGGTTGGCCCTCTAAGCTTTAGGTCATAATCATCCAATGTATTTTGAAAGAGCGGTTTAAGTCTCGAGCTGTATCTTCTATAGTAAGAAAATGTTCAGAGAATCCCGGAGTTCTTGACTGTGAACCTGCGTCACCCAGATACCGAATATTGCCTGTCGCCGTTGAGAGGCACAATATTACGATCGAAACTCCGGCACTTGCAGTTGCACTGAACATGGTGATCCTTCTAGTTTCTTCGACGGTTAGAATGATATCGTAGAACATCCCTGTGCTTCAATTAAGTTACAGGAACGTAATTCCGAAGGGCACACACTGGGCTAATGGGTACATGGTCACACAAATTGAAGGAGAAGATGCTATCAATGTCAGTGTCAGTGTCGTCCCGAGAACGGAGTATCATAGCCACGCACTTTTCTCTTTCGCTGCAAAGCTACATGCTATATTTTTTTTAGAAACTTAAATTTATAAACAGAAGCGCAGAATTTAGACGGAGATACGCAGTTACCTCCTTCAATTGACTGTAACGGGCGTTCCAACTGGATAAGCACTTGTCATAGCGCAGAGGCATTCAAAGTGATCAGTGGAGAGTATTTCCATATCCATATTGGAACACCATATTTACATTTAAATTGAAAGATTGCTGAAAGAATAAGGTTCCTTCTACTATCACAATACGGCGCATCCGGTCGTCTTCAAGTACAGACTGTTGAAAGCCAGCCCTGTGAATGGTACCACTGCCATGCATACTCTTCTTTATGGTTCGTGCCTCTAAAAGTAAACAAATTTAATGTCGATATAAAATAATAATAGGTACATACGTTCTGCTGAGGGAGAAAGCTGATCACTTTAGACACATCCATGAGTGAGTAAAACAGAGAGTCCCTCCAGAACTGTGGAATTTGATAAGATAGTATTCTTCTTCCACAGCTGAACCCTCTTCTTCGAAAGAGGTTATTGCAAACAGACAGAATATCTGCCTTACTTACAAGCCCATGATCCATCGCCAGGTGGAGGCTGGTGGAGGTGGGTGGAGGTAATAGTCACGAGATGATCCGATGAAGTTCAGTTTCAGCGCTTCAGCTCCGTTCGTCCTGATCCGAAACAAGGACTTCGATGCAGCTCTCTATCTCTCTCATTGGGCTTATTGTAGAGATTTTGATTACAGCCTCAAGCTTAATTGGTACATTGGTACATCTACCATCAACGGGATGCTATAACACCGGCTCGAGGCTTAGCGGTATGAATACTTGCTTCGGAGTCGACAATTGAAGCTCACAGTCCATTTGTGACATGGTGTCGCAGCAATTACTGTAGAGAATCATGATTCTTCCCGATAACGCATATGCGATTTAGGATACTTGCATAGCAGGTTAACGGTGAGACCATAGTCGATGAAGTTGCGGTGCGGACCCTATTATGCCTTCACTTAGTAATACTATCTAAATATGCAGTCTAAGATCCGTCTAGAGTCCGCCTCATCATCTGTTGAACCCTGATAAAAAATTTCATCGAGATAACGACCACAACCGGCTTAAAAGTCTCTAAGAAGTATGGTTCAGCTTTCGGAGATCGTTCAAGCGCCCGGGTCAAAATCACGAATAAATTCCTAAGTGACACTGGACAGGTCGTTCATCGTATAGTCGACATCTCTCTAACTCGTTCATAATCAGTCAAATGATACATTTGTTCCTGTAGACTTGAACCATTCGGAAATTATTGCCACCTGAACTTGGACTGCCCGCCGCCGCCTTACGGCGATCCCGTTCGGAGAACATCGATCCCAGCCTATCTACGAATTTAGACAACCATCAAGGCCACATCTGTGGTTTTTTACATAGCATTCTGCGACTCAGCCATAACACTACTGTTCTGCTCCTCAGTGGCTGAATCTGGCACCATCTCGTCTTTCGAGTCAACAACTCCAGGTTTCACTTCGGTGGATAACTTATACCAAGCTATTTACTGTTGCATGGGCTGTGTTTCATCATCTTCAGTTATGAGCTACTCTACTTACTAACCGCCAGCATCCCATATCCTGGCAAGACCGCAAAATACATCTAGCACTGGCTCCTTTCATGCACAATGGTGTGCCATTGCCGCTCTGTATCTAACGAATTGATGTTTCAGCCATTGTATGTGTGCCTATGCAAGTACATGTCCACAGCAATTCCTCGAGGGTCTTTATAATGCCTGGTAGAAAGAACTCTAGGTCTGTATCCCAAGTTCTTCGAGTCTCAGCTTCAATTTCCTTTCAAGTCATTTTCAATACTAGTTTCTTCCATAATAAACAGTTCGTCACTGTTTCCTACTGCTAATTGTATCATACTAACTGAGTCTTTTAGTGTGTCAAGAAGTCATTGTTGCAACCACTTATACTTTGTGCGGCCACAAACTTCAGGTTCGACAAGGTCAGCGCGAGGACTGCCGTTCGACAACATGCCAAGGCAGCGCATTTCATCCCCCTGCGTGCCGAAGCTCTCGGTGTGCTAAGCCCTATTCAACAACCCGAGGTAAAATAGTCCACGGTTTCTGCAGTAAGAATTGTTCCCGTTCGTGAGTCATTATATTCTACTCATATATCCTCTGTCGTTGCTGATTGCTCTTTACAGTTAGATAATCACGATGATTCACACACATTTGCCTACTCATTCATCCTCATATCTATGGCAGTTCGACTCATGATCGTGCCCCCCATTAATAGACGACTGTCGCACTTAGAGTAACTTCAAGTTCATTTGTATCATTAGTATCATTTCCCGTTATTCCTATTTTCTGTCGCTCCTCCTGCCTGGGTCACGACTATTTATTCATTTGATATTATGCATGTATATTGTAGAGTACATGATCATGCGGCACACCGTATATAATATTTATTCTTTCCAATGTTAACGTGTCCCACCTTTCATCTGTATATTCCGATGTTTCCCAGGGGTACATACTTCACATCACTTGATCCGCCACCCCAATCAAGGTCAGAGAACCTCTGCAAATAGAGCCCAGTACCACTGCTCACTGATTAAGTATATGTGATTAGATTTTTTTACCTTCATTATTCATGATATGTACTATTTGCGTTGAAGACTGATGCAGACATTTTCTAAGTATTCACTTCAAACTTCGACCGGAGCAGTTGAACGCAAAGACGTCATGTGAAGTGTTCAAACAACGGTGGACCTCCTCATCAGTGGACCGTCTTAACCCGGCCTATATGCAATGCGAGAAGATAGATCGCTAAGCTCCCAAAAGAGCGTTCAAAGGGGATCTGCAAGATGCATGCAGGCACCTAGGGGTCCTAGTGCCACTGCGGGATGGCATATTTACGAAGCGCTCATTCATTCAACTACGGAAGATATTTTGTCCGGTATTTCTTAGAAATATTTCTACGTCATTGATATTGAGCAGTTGACTATCCAGTGTCTAGTAGATCTTGCCGTACCAGGAACCAGCATGGATTTTGTGATCACTTTTGATCAACAAGATGAAAATCAAGTTTGGCTAAGGAAAAATACGCTGAACTGTTATACCTGTTTACATACTCGTGATTCACGGGATCTGCAACTCATATACGTTCCGTTCATCTCAGACTCCTCTTGTACACCGCTCGGAAGTTCTCGCTTGGCATTGCCGAAGAATATAGGTTTTTATCATGCACGCATCGTCGGAGGTCAGGACGCTCCTTAGTGATGAAATACCTGTAAAGACATAATGGCACTACCTCATTCATCTAGAAATCTACAGCCTTTAAATCCAAAGAGCTACACTGTAGTTCTCTCCCCCATCCCAAAGAGCTCCCTCCAGCATTCCCGAAGTCTTACTATCCTCAATTTCATCAGCATCCCACAATGTGTATGTACGGAAACCAGAGCCAGGCCATCTACACCCTCTGCGGAGACACTGTCTCCACTGGAGCATTCTATGACGATTGTCACTCCCCCTACTGCGTTCGTAGTCGCGCTCATCCTCCCAACTGTAACAATGGACGGCCGGATTGCGCAAGGTGTGCACAATTCCACGTACCGTGTTCCTCCAATCATCACCGCTGCGCGAATCCAAGGCCTACCACAAGGGCCCCTCGTACAATACATGGATTCTGTTCTCCTAAATGCCCTAAGAGGTATGACGTTTTTAAACATAATACTTAGAAGGAAAAACTCACTGCTGAATCGTATTTAGGCGTTGATGTCATGTACTGTTTAGGCCTATTTGGAGTCAGAGGGAACTGTTGCACGGTTATGATGTTCAATTCAGTGACGATATTTATTCTCGCTTTTATTTGTATCTCTATATCCAACCGCATGTTATCGCATTAGTCTGAGTGATATAGAGAAGAATGTTGATATTGTAACTCAATGTAGCATATAGTTATGCCTATTAAAGCCTCTTTGCCATGTGATTTTTTTTTTGAATGAAAAATCCCCTTGCGCTGTTTAGAGTTTCAGATTAGCTTACTCTATGTTTCCTTGCACTATGGTCAACTCACCATCTCGAAACTTAATCCTAGAAACTAATATCGTGGTCTCGTCATCTTTTTCCGATGAAAGCTTGATTTTTTTTTCACTGTTTGATATAAGCTTATCACCTTAGACCCCATATTTTCGCGATGTGTGACCATATTACATTACCACAAGATGAACCAAACCGATGGAAAAACAGATTAATTTTCTGCTATTATTGGAAGCAACGACAAGGGCTATATTGGTATTGGTATCAACAGTGAAATATCTGCAGTATTAGCGAAAGGTTGCCTATCTTGGAGTCCATTTGGTCGGCCGGATAAACTGTAAATCCGAGTCGACCACCATATCTCCTGAAACCCGGCAGCGATTACTTAAAAAAGCACATTGATTTTCAAAATGAGAACAAGCAAGCATCAAAATGCCGAACATTCGAAGAATATCACCGGTGAAATAGACTCATCTATACTGCCACTACGCCGTGATAACTCCCATCTTTTGGAACGTAAAACATCCTGTACTGCAGTTCAGGTCCAGGAACGCCACTATACAATTCCGGGAGGCACTCACCCGGCTGAGGGTGATCATATGGACCTTTGCCAGTGGAGCAACGATCAGTGAATACTGTCAGCGTCAGCCTCAGAATTCCGAAACGGATCATAGTCACCACTGAACTCCCTCTGTATTGTCTTCGTTAGCGGTTCAACTGTTAAAATGAAGATAGATATCTATCTCTCGGGTGATTTACACGGTCTGACATATATGTGGGCGGGTATTCAATCGAGGGGGAAGCGGGCTAACCTCAACCTGTCGCTGAAAAAAAACATTGAGAGCCATATATGTCGCTATCTTTCTCAGACACAATGCAGTTCCCTATTTCAGCATTGATAAAAGTCACGGAAACAGAGAATCATTTCTTACCATCACAACATAGCACATCCAATCATTTTAGAGATATGGAAAGTGGCCCTGAGCTGTATCACTGCCAAACTCTCATCCCCTTCATAGTTCGTGCCTTTAACTAAATGAGGATAATAGCTATGGAAAAGAATGATCACCTACCTTCGGATGAGCAGAATCTTTTCATGATGATTTTCCACTGTCCCTGCAGCTGCGGTGAGGATTTGCAGGTGAACAACGCAGCATCGAGCCGATGTCCTAAGACGCATTAAAAGAGCATCGCATACTTGTTATACTAATAGGGCATAAAGGGAAAGGATAAACCAAAGAGTTGAGCAGATATTTTGAAGCACGTCCGATGATGGTACACGAGATTACATGTCGGGGAGCAGCTTCGAGCTCAGTGATAATCACGGCTGAATAAACTTCGATGATCAATGCAAATCATTTTTTCAAGTGGGCATGTATTGATTCTCTACAATAGCAAAGTTGGCAAGACCAGTGAGTTATATAGTGTAGTAGAAAAAGAGGCTGTTTCTCCGCACAATTTCGAATGATCCAAGGAAACAATAAACCATCCGAACTCAAAGCAAGAATATCCTTCTCACAGAACTTCATACATCCTCGAAAGAACGATGTAAGAGACAGGACGAACACCTGCAGTCCCGTCCGTCATCTCGGTTCTGGTTGAGAGAGAAAAGCGGAGCTCAAATTTCTTGAAGCTGTATAGCTGGTCAGCGTCACGTGACTCTACGCGAGACTTGGGGCGGACAAAGCGGTGTCTGTGGTCTACGAGATGACGGCTGTGACGTCACACCCCCAATGCGCTCAGCAGTTGTGTTTTCACTTGTGTTTCCTCTTTTACGCTCTAGACTGCCAAGTTCTCGAACGGCAGCTGCATAACATAACACACCAATAATACGAGTGGGTCGCTGTCCTGCGCTATCACGGGAAGCAAGCAAAGGTTACAGCCTGTTAAAGCACCATTGTCAGGCTTCAACTCCAGCTCCAAAAGCTCCCAAGTCTTTACCCACTGCGTCACTCCCTCGTCCTCGCCCACAGGACGCCCCGGTTATCAACCCGTCTATCAGTTCTATTGATAATTGTCCACTTCCTACAATCCCGTGACTCTACGCGAGACTCTCTGAGCTGATCACGGACGCCATTTCTGGTTGTAATAGATAAGAGACGGTGCTGCGTTCATTACTATTATCATCTACGACCCAATTCCTCAAGCGATGCCTCCCAAACGCAAATCCGACTTCACCCTCACCGACTCTGGCAACACATTGACAACTTCGTAATCTCCCCTCCTGCAGCTAAGAAAGCACGCGTCGAGGACGCGCCTGACGCGTCTGAGCCAGCCAAAATGTCAAGAAGACAACTGAGAAGAAGATCCTTGACTGGAAAGACGTTACTCTTAATGGTGAAAACGAAGTACGTGCTTTGATATGATTTATTGGTCTATGTACACCGTTTAACGCGCCTTTTTATAAGGAGAAATTCACGTTTAGTACGCTTATTCTATTCGTGACGCATCAGATACACACTCATTTCACATACAATAACGACTGCAATGATATTCGCCGCAAATTCGCGCGTTGCTTAAGAAACCCGGTTTTAAGGTGAAGGTCGCGTCCTATTTGACCATAACTTAAGCTTCACTCACCGTTCACAGATAATGCATTAGTTAAGAGAGATTAGAAACATTAACAGCAACTCTTACAACCGCTTCAGTAAACCCGTCTTTTTCGTTTATTGAAAGAACGCGCCCTGATGTTTATGCGTTAGTGAAACTTAGTGGTCCTTGCGCAGGGGTTGAAAATACAATTTATTATGCTGCGTACGTTCATATATCTCCCGTGGCTATAGCCGTTGTTGAAGCGCGTCCATTCCAGCTATGTGTACTTTGAGAAAGTGCGCGTTGCGACAGGCAAGAAGATCACTCCCAAACGTCAACGAAACGAGGAACATCGTCTGGGAATGCCACTTGTCGATAGGAGACATGTTTTGGTTTTCATGGCAAAATCTTGATGAAGAGATGGGTTTGGTCGATGGTATATCGTAAAGTTCCTCGTCGTTGTCCAGTCGTACTGCGTTTAGTTTAGGTTTGTTTGTACAAATATAAAATGCTTTCACATGAAGAACTGCGTGTTACGTTCGAGTCTCCTCAGGGTAGCCTATGTAGTTCCACCATTGTGAGGGCTAGTTTGAAAGCTTTGAGATTGACCGACATGGTTCAAGACAAGTGTTACAAGGACAGGCAGATATCAATTATGACAACGGTTCAGAAGCAGTGATGTACAGTACTAATACGATATAATTAGAGACATATTGATTGATGATCTGAAAGGAGAATGCTCACCATTATTCCCTCGTACGAAGCAATCTCCATAACGATTTGTGACGTTCCCGTTCACATATTCCTCCGTCTGCTCCAGAGCAATATTCATGTATCCATCAAGGCACGATAATATCCCTAAAAGCCTCCCATTCAGAGCTGGAAACAGACACAGCACGAGTACCACGAACCTCGATAGTCCACGCCTGATGTCAATCGAACCACGACCTTCTTCCCAACAACACCTTTCAGGAAATCTGTCGGAGACCCAGTCATCATCGCATTCTGTGACGGAGGGGCTGGTGGAGGAGAATCCCCTGGTGGTGGCGGGCTGTGGTCGTCCATGTTGCTTTGCAGAGGAGGCCTTTCCTCGAATTACGTCAGCAAAATAATTTGCGCTAAAGGTAAACGTCTTCTCCACCAACTTCAAAGGGTTTCAGGAGCTCCTTTCTTCTTCCTGATACATTTAAAGCAGTATATCTTAACTGATATACATATCACACGCCTAGAGATCCAAATTCGTCTCCGGGACGGCTGACTCTTCGCCATGTCCCTCCGAACCCATGGTTTGCTATGTATCACTTTAGGCTCCCTTGCTGGACCATCAAGAGCAAAGTTGAATCTGCAGTCGTCCGTACCCCTGACTAGAGGTAAGTTGGAAGCTGACTCCATGAAGTTTATTCTGTGTTTTCATGATTCCCCCTCTTCATTTCAGGCTACAAGCGTCGTGCAGAACTGCCTAAAAATTTCTCAAAAGGAGCAAAAACTGGCGAATACATCATCGAGAGAGAATCTAAGCCATCCAAACCAGAGTCAAAGCCGAGAGGCAACCGGAGACAGAAATCCGACAAGCCCGAATTGCCTGAACCAGTTATTGAAAGAGGCCCTTTGCCGCATATTGGAAGGGTTCCTGCTGAAGATAGGAGGTATGTGCTTGCATTACCCTTAGACCGTTTTGTTATTGAGGTCATACGGTATAGAAAAGCTCCGGAATTACGTCCACGACCGTACCGTGAAGGATATACTCTGAGAACACCCTGGAATGCTGTGGCACCGAGGACGCAGGAAAAGGGCACTTCTAAAATCCTTGCTCCAAAACCCGGTCGTCCCGAGGAGCTTGCAGAACGACCGGCACTTCCTTCAAAACCTGAACTTGAACCGAAGAGATTCGAACTTAATCGAGCACCATATACTTCAACAGCCAACCCGAAGAAGAGAGATAAACTTGCGGAAATACCGGAACCTCCTGCAGAACGACCAGTATCATCTTCAAAACCTAATGGGAGGAAGAAGTTCGCATCTCCTCCTCTGTTAGAGGGGTTTCTAAAGTCCGTTTGGGAGATCCTCGGAGTCAATGCCCTACCCACACCTATCCAGGTGCTATCCATGAACTATCTCTTGGATAGACCATCGCACATTCCAAACGAAGACGGCCAGCCGCCAGAGGAATCTACCCCGACTTGGCGACAAGCTCTTTTGGCCGCTGAAACAGGGTCAGGAAAGAGTATTGCCTATCTCCTTCCTATGTTACAGTATCTCAAAATGACGGAGCACCACCCCACAATTCCATTGGAAGCGCCACCTCCTCCGAAACAGAAGCTTCCCTATAACCCTCGCGGACTTATCCTCGCGCCAACACATGAACTATGCCGCCAGCTGTCCGTCTTTGCAAAGTCACTTTTGCATATCGAACGTCTGCGCGTTGTATGTCTCTCACGAGCGAACACCTCAAGTTCAGCTCGCGGCACAAACTCTTCGGCTAGTCAAATGAAGAAGCACATGCAGGAGCTTGACATGTCACGGTCGGTCGGTCTTCATCCTGACTTGACGCACAGACCTGCAGATATCTTAGTCGGTACACCCGCCAAGATCCTTGAGTTGGAGAGGGGATGGGGGTGGAATAAAGCGGATAAGATCGAGGACGATTGGGAAGACGCAGAGAAGATGAAGGCACTGAACTGGACTCCTAGTCCGCCAGAGATGGGACTGGTTAACATTGAATACGTCGTGATTGATGAAGCGGATATCTTGTTCAGTATGTGATTCGTTGTTCGTTGTTTGCTATGTTCTGACTGGTATGCAGACGATGATTTCCGGAAGTACACTAGGCAGTTGCTTGCGGATATTGCACGTGCTCGCGGCTATAACCACCCTTCGTTCGCAGATCTCAGACCATTCCCTGGTGTTCCTCAACTTCCGCAACCGGCAGAAGGTCAAGCGCCAACCGAGGTCGTCTATCCTTTCAACATCCTCCTCACCTCCGCAACGATCCCGGCCTCCTTATCTACCTACCTAACTGAGAACCACCCTCACGCTCTCCGTCTCGCCTCCGCAAACCTCCATCGCCTCCCTGCCACGATCGAAACCGAGTACTTTAGCACCACAGGCAACAAATTCTCCGACATCGAAAAGTGCGTCCGTCGTGTCTGGGCAGACTCCATAGCCGGCGGCGCCCGACGCAGACCCAAGATTCTCATCTTCTGCAACAAATCCACTACCGTTAACGAGCTGCACGCTTTCTTGCGCGAGAGGTCGATCATGAACGTCCCGCTCACGAGCACCAGCGAGGCACGCAGACTCGGCTCTAATCGTCATTTGGAAGCTTTCTTGAAGGGCAGTAAGAGGCTGCAGCTATATCATGATCTAGAACCTGACGTTTTGATCACGACGTCTTTGTTGTCTCGTGGCTTGGATTTCTCGTCGGATATTCGATATGTCTTTATCGTTGATGAACCGATCGATATGATTGATTTCATCCATCGGGCGGGAAGGTCAGGACGTGCGGGTGAGAAGGGACATGTTATTGTGTTTGGAAAGACGAAGGGCAGAGGATCTGAAGGGCACAAGGAGGCGAAGAAGAAGATTAGCATGTTGGTTTAGATATAGCTTTAATTTATTAGGGACTATATGCTTTAGTTTTAGGTTTTCTTAATCCCCGCTCGTCATAATACCTTCCATTGGAATTCACTGCATTTGCGCTGGTCTTCGAATTATAATAGAAGAAATCTATCGGTAAGTAAGCATTTGCTTGAATTGCGCAATAAAAAACATCGATCGACGAATAAATTCGGCTTTTGTATTAGTAAATCATGTTTGTTCTAAATAACAAAGTTTCGGTAATTGAAATCAACATTTTACCCAATTAAAGGGTTCATATCACTGAGATGTGCGACATATCTAGGAGATGGTCAAAACGTCCATATAGGTAGGTGTCAGCGGTGCGATTCAATCATTCATGATTCTTGCTGCACCATCGATTAAGACCTAGATTACTGTAATAGAGTACAAGGATGGGAAAGGGGATACAAACTCGGTCACAGAAGCATTGGGATAGAAAATAAAAAATCATCAACAACACATAAAACCTGGGGACAGGGAGACGGCGTCGCGACAAAAATAAATAGATACATGTTATAGTAGGCGGACGATTAGAAGGTCAAATGGAACCGATGAATAAAAGCTGAGGTACTGGACTGTCTGAGAATCTATAACTCTAGTAACCTCTCCGGGGGCATTGAAGGCTGCAGAAGCCATTGACATGCCTTGCGGCTCTGATGTCGTCATTTCCCTGTTGTTCCCGACATATATGATGTCTGTTGCAAGCAGTGGGCCCGTTCCTGCAGTTCGGACAAGAAGGGTCTCTAGTTCTAAGACACATGATAGGGTGAGCCGCGCTCGTTCTGCACGTGGGGCGTCCGCAATCTTGGGGATATGTTGTACTACCCCGCCGGTCATAATGTCCGCAAATCGTATAAAAGTTGCCAGGGGTAGAAATAATCCTATTGCACACTGGTAAAATAATCAGCGTTTACTTAAAAGAAATGAAAGGTGAACGACATACTGTTAATCTTTAGATAAGATGTGATGAACAACGTTAAGGAAGTATATGAACTGGAGTGTTTGTTTGCAAGTGATAGTCATGACAGAGTAGTAGTTTTATAGGCCGACGAATGCTGTGGACACATTATATTGTCCAGTGCTCCAAGATTTCCACGGGGGAAGAAAGAAAATGGAAAGCAAGAAAAAAAATGGCAAATAGCAATGCTGGAAAACATAGACAGCTATCCACTTACGGAAACCTTGAAAAGGGCATACATGGACTAAGTCCAGTAATCTTGAATAGTCACCCAGCTATGTCCAGCCCATCGTGTAGCGTGATTTTTTCGGACAGCTTTGAAGCTCAGCTACTAGTAGTACCCTAGGAGTGAACTGATTGGTGGCAGATGGCTGAGTCTAAAGCCAAGGGTTGAGACCGTGCAGACATCAAAATTCCCGTTCTGAGAATCCGAGTCATTACCCGCAGAGAATCGGCACACAGGCTACTATTTGCACCGTACATACGATGAACGCGGAAGCCACAGCGAACCAAGACATCGCATATTCGGAGTTACTGAATTGGGGACGATCTTCGGGAATGCATATCCGGCACATGCACCATCGCAGATTTAGAGCTGGAATCCACTCGAGGTCTGGAGGAAGAAAGGGGAGCATCTAATCAGCGGCGTTTCCAAAGGGATAATAGAGAAAAAAAATAGAGATCAATGCATTCCCAACGCCAGTTCAACTAGGGAACGGTTATCTGCGATTACGTTACCGATGGTTATCGGCCCAGCCTCTTAGGTGTCAGCGGTGCGATTCAATCATTCATGATTCTTCTTGCACCATCGATTAAGACCCTTCGCGCAAGGAAACTTAATGATCAGAAAGCAGAATTGGAAAAGGAAAATAGAGAGCGTACCTGTGTTATGAGTTATAGGAGTCGTATGAGTCCGCACAGAGCTATGCCAGGCTGAGAATGGCAAGTTCGCCCATCTTGAATAATGAAAACGCTGTGTTGCGTATGATATCACTGGAACGAGAATGCCTTATGGCAGGACCTAGACCTTCAGATCTTGGCTCTCTAGAAAAAGATTGGAGGACGAGAATAGTAGACATCGGAAACAACAAGACTTACTTAGATGCTGACAACGTCGGTCGCGCTACTTCGGACTTCGCTGAAGCAGGTACTTGCTATTTTCGATTTCATCTCTACCATCTGATTCTCCACCCGGACCCATGACCATCAGTCTATCGTCCTGTCGAAAGCGCGGCGTTGAATTCTGATAGGTTGATTCGGAGCAGCAGAACACGACGACCAGCCACAATTGACAGGGCGCATCGTAGATCTTCATCATTGTCATCGTTCGCATATCTGTCCGAGGCATATTTCTTTTCGTTCTGTTCGAATGGTGATTTCGACGAATCGACGATGTAAGCTTCCGGCGTTCAAAGGAGACCGAGGCGTGTGGGTGTGTGCATTGCCGCCCTTGGGTAACTGTCCCGCAACAACTACATGAGATATCAAACTACACTGGAAGTCGACCATGAGCATGGAGACTGAAAGATCAGCTATTCACTTACTGGGGCCTTGAAAAGGGCATAGAATAAGTCCAGTACCCTTGGTTGAGCACGCAGCTATGCTCAGCCCATTGTGTATCGTGATTTTTTTGGACAGCTCCGAGAGGCTCAGCTAGTGCTAGTGCCATAGGTAGAGTGAACGGATTGGTGGCTGGTGACTGGGATTAAAGCCAAGGGTTGAGCCAAATAATCGTGCAGACGTCAAATTTCCTTCTGAGAATCCGAGCCATTATCCACAAAGAATTGGCACATAGGCTACTATTTGCGGCCGTACATACGATAAACGCAGAAGCCACAGTGAACCGGGACATCGCATATGAGTTGCTGAATTGGGGATGATCTTCCGGAACGTGTATCCGGCACATGCACCATCGCAGATTTAGGGCTGGAATCCACTCGAGGTCTGGAGGAAGAAAGGGAACATCTAATCAGCGGGGTTTCCAAGCGGATAATAGAGGATAACATACAGATCAATGCCTTCCTAACGCCCGTTCAACTTCTCTGCCAGGGAACGTTTATCTGCGGTTACGTTACCGATGGTTATCGGCCCAGCCTCTTAGGTGTCAGCAGTGCGATTCAATCATTCATGATTTTTTTGCCGCACCATCGATTAAGACCGTTCGCACAAGGGAACTTAATGGTCAGAAGGCATTGGAAAAGAGAAATAGAGAGCATACCTGTGTTACGAGCCGCACTAGTCCGTGCAGAGCTATGCCAGGCTGAGAATGGCAAGTTCACCCATCTTGAATAACGGAAACGCTGTGTTGCGTATGTCTGGAAAATATTAGAGGACGAGAATAGTAAACATCGGAAACAACAGGACTTACTTAGATGCTGACAACGTCGGTCGCGCTACTTCGCTGAAGTAGGCTCTTGCTACTTTCGATTTCATCTCTGCCATCTGATCTCCACCCGGTCCCATGATCATCGTCAGCCTATCGTCCCGTTTCATTCCCGATGATGTCCGAAAGGCTTGTTCGAAAGTGCGCGGTTGAACTCTGGTAGGTTGATTCAGAGCGTCGGAACACGACGACCTGCCACAGTTGACAAGGCGCATCGTACCATGTCTTCATCATTGTAATCGTTCGAATATCTATCCGAAGCATATTTCTTTTCGTTCTGTTCGAATGGTGATTTTGACGATGTAAGCTTCCGGCGTTCAGGGGACAGAGGCGTGTGGGTGTGTGTGGGTGCATTGCCGCCCTTGGGTGACAGTCCAGCAACAATCACATGAGATATCAAACTACACTGGAAGTCGACCATGAACACTGAAAGTAAACTGGTTAAAATAACATATCCCAGTCCTGGAGTTGCACTGGTAAGCTTGAGTCGGTAAATCTTTCTGGATCTTTGCAGTTTTATGCTTTGAGTACTAATCCTCTGCCAACCTGGACAGTGGCCCAGTTAGTGCATTCCTCGAGCCTTCCAGCTTGATATGGCTTCCCAATAACAACTATTCCAGATTTTGGACTGAACTCGGAGCTACATTCCACGAATTAGGCAAAGACGGCGAGGTTAGAGTGATTGTTCTGGCATCATCATAAGTAATGTGTTTTACAGATCAAATAAAAGCAAGAGTGAGATGAGATATAATATCCAATAAGTTGCATATTAATGTGGAGCGGATCGACGTCGTGAATATTTCTTCAAATCCAACTTAACTTTCGAAACACGAGGAGAAGCAGGCTGAGGGGTCCCAAATCTTCTTTTCCTGCCTTGCAAAAGAGGCAAGGTCTTACGACGAATTTTCGTAACTTTGGTTCCAACCTGAGGTACCAAAGGATGCGCCTTTCTCCACGTCTTGAGAATTTCCTTGGCGGTTTCGAAAGCATCTTCTGGTAGCCATGTGTCATCTTCAGGCCCGTATCCAACCCATCGAACTTTGTATTCGCGGCCAGTCGAGCCTAATCGTTCACGATGAATATGCAAAATCTCGTAATACGTCTCATCCTCTTCGTATCCTTCATGCCACAAAGGTGTCGAAGCTCGAGGAATTTCCATAATGTCGTCGTCCGATAAGACCGTAAGAAGAGAATCTTCTCTACTGAGCGCTAAAGCTGGGGTCTCGACCGGGGTAGCTTCATAGAATGTGATAGTAGAAGGTTTTTGGATATCTGATTTCGAACGAGTGCTGGTCGGAATAGAAATGTCTTTAGGTTTCCAATCGGCTCCTCTACCGGATTTGTGATAGTATTTCGATGCCTCGCAGAGGGCGTGCTCTATGTCCACCAGGCCAACTCCTGGTTTCCCTGCTTCGACACACGGAGGATCGGTAATCCCAAGTCTAGCAAAATGTTCGTCCTGTGACGAATAGAGGTATTGCATGGCTTCAAATTCTAAGCCCGTAATGCTTTGAACGAATATGAGTTGCAGACACTTTAGTGATCCTGGACCGTAAGATACCCATTCATTCTCGGGAAAATTTAATTGAGGAATATTATTCAGGTCGAGGATTAATCTATGTCAACTTTGTGAGCAGTGGATATGGAATAGAGAAATTATCATACTGGTAGCTTAAAAATGGACCCATTCCAGGATACTCTTGAATCAAGTTATAGGCATCTTGCAAGTGCTTTAATTTTAGTAATTGCCCCGGAACATCGTCTTTCATCATCATCTGAACAAGACGAAGATGATTCATGTAACTCCTTGCTTTTGGGTATCCAAGCTTCGGAGGAGGGATTTGATATGCCCCCGTGTACAAAGGTCCACTTTCGTATGCTTTGCCAAGAACGGCCCCATATCTCTTCAGATTGAAAGTGGACCATTTTAGAGGACCCAATCCTTTGCATAATGCTTCCCATGTCTCCGTGCGCATGAAGCACTTGAACAAAATGACGCGAAAGGCGATTTCGCGGAAGTCTTGATCGCCTTTGTTTATAACCTCGTTAAGTAGATATTGCGTTCCGCGGTCGTGGATTCGAAAGACGTTACAAAATTTGGTATTTTGCATAATAGGATCTTTGGTCCACGGAAAGGGTTCTCCAGCAGCGCGCTTTCTTCGTATTCTGTCCCGTTCTGCCATCCACTTGAAAAACATATCCAACCTGGCCTGCCTGATCTCGAAGCGCCGTCCGCCTATTATTAGTTTTTGGGCCGCCGTTGAAGACGCGTTAGAATCAATATTTGCTGTAATGCGCGAGAATTTTGAGGAGGTAGGTGTGGACATTGTTGACGCGCTGTGGA
>KN837295.1:18193-31955 GCA_000827215.1 Sphaerobolus stellatus SS14 | reverse complement strand
ACGACAAAGTTGAGAACCGTCGTATGAAGCGACAGGAATGATGTATGGACCACGGGAATGATTGGGAAATGCTCTGGCCGGCCGCCGCTTCAACAGAGATGGCCTTCAACCCGAACGATATGCAAGGATGGATATAATGCATTGACACTTGTTTTCCGGACGCAAGCTGGAAAGACTGCAATCAACTGTCTCTGTTTAATCCAGAACGACTTTGTGATGAGCATCTTATCGGGGAAGTTAGGTTTGCAACCTATATTGATTACACATAACTCACAGATGTATAGGAAACAAGGTTTTAATCTCTCAATCATAACGAGACATAATCCTCTGAATAAAATGGAGGTGATTGATACACCCACTTGACGATGTAATTAACGTCATTGGCTATCCCCATGACCGTTCGGGCCAAATCAAAAGATCAAGGGAATCCGGGAACGATTCCAGCGGATGGCCTACTAGCAAGCGAACCGTGACCATCTTGATGGATGGTTTCGCGCCGTTCCCAGATCACTGTCGCTCGCTTCCATCGGTTGAAACGTGAAGTATGCATGAAATGACAGAAAGAGAGGCCAGTGGTGCGTGGTGAGCAGAGATCTCTATAGTCTGGGAATCGTCCGATCCATCTGATGACAAAGCAGATTTCCCTGGTAGTAGAGTAGATTGTAACCAGAAGGAAACTGGAAGCAAGCGGAACGGGAGTGATGGCTACACCGCATCCTATCGAACGCGGCGCCGGAACGGTTCTGTAGAAAAGAAGGTAGCTAACCAGGAGCTTTTCCCCTTCTAGTTGCCATGCCGCCCAAGCAATTGGTGCCGCACTCGCCGAAAACCCAGTAAGGAAGACGACTATAAGCGCTCGTCCACTCCTCGATGACGAGCGCTACCACATGTGGTGAACTTTCGAAGGCCCAAAAATTATCATAGGGTGTTTCTATACAAGTCTACTATTATGGGTTTACTCTAGTGTCTTCGATTTATTCAATGAGCAGTACGAAGGTTCTTCCCGATCTACTCCTTGATGCGGGTGCCTATAACCCATCTTTTCATTGCTTTCTCTATTTCCCGGCTCTTTTTAAGTAGTTTTTACTTTCCCTAATTATTGCACAGTTCTAAGGTATAAATTTCTTTTCTTTGGACCAGTTATTGCCAGTTTCTTTCGGAGCACGTACGACGCCGCCGAGAAGCCTGCGCTTATACGGGGATTTCCGCTCAAACGAATATTTATAAATGTCTTTTACAGTGGTACTCGTAAATATTTTATATCTGCTATAGTCTAGACTCGCAATTTCTACGCATTGTGAGTTTAAGCATTCTTTGTGAAACCGTCTAAGTATGCTCGGGTATGTTTCTTTTTCATATGTGCGTGAGCTGAATCAGACCTGGTAAATAAACGGCGACCACCTTTGGGCTGCTCGCTGTATGTTTGATTTTCAGCGACAGATAATACACAAGATTGACACAATGTTACATACCATACAAGACACACCCATTTAACGGCATTATCTCCTTTGCTCAATGCATGTCGCATAGCGGTTTTCCAATCCTTGAATGTCGTGTGGCTGAACAAAGTATCAACATATCAGCAGCGCACGGAAAGACGTGAGAGAATGCGCACCATTTGCAGATGAATTCAATTTGACTCGCTCTATAAATGCAGTGCTTCGGGAGGTTGGCTGGATCTGCAGGTCGTATTACATTCGAATATATCAAAGCATAATTACGGTAAAAAGACATACCCTGCCAGTATGCGTTTCTACATTCACCGGCGACGTACGCCATTTCGTGTTCTATGAGCTCTGAATACATGAAGGGATGTTGAAAGCTAAAATAAAGAGTAGCTATTAAACAAATTAAATGGTATTCAGGTTGAAATGCTTACCAGCTCCAACAATAAAATACGCGACGCTTGCCATAAATGTGATCGTTGATCTCTTTCGACTTAGTAGTTCGGAGGCAGCTACGATAAGGATCAGTGAAATACCAAGTTAAAGATTAAACCCCGTACCAACTACATGTATAAGATTTGTCAGCCGGGTTTAGAGATACAAACTTGCAGCTAGGAGATTCCGACTATATGTGGATTAATGCAAGCGTAAATGAAAAATAAAATTGACACTTGCACCCACAGAATGAGCTTGTCGTAAAGTCGATCCGTCCACATCATGTAGCTCAGAAGACGGGGAGGCGAAGGTCGAGGTCGATTCCTGGGTAAAGCTGGAGATTGATTCCTGGGTAAAGCTGGAGGTCGATTCCTGTGTAAAGTTGGTGGTCGATTGAGGAGAAATCATCAGCTGTTGGTGGTGGAAGTGGTTGCCTATTTCACGAACTGGAGATGTTAAATCCGGGAAATTGGCATACTGGTACCGATAACATATGGTTATCAATATGGCGCGCAACTTAGAATCCCGCTTACCATGCTTTTACGCGGTGATATCATTTCGTCCTCATGAGCGAGGGTGGTAGACCCGAGACCACCATAGGTACTCCCGGCGGCCATGGATGCATAACTACTGCCAGTACGCATGGGTGCAGTCGAAATTGGACTGGGGAAATAATATGTTCCAGGAGAATTGACAATTTCATCTGAGTAGAGATTAGCAGTGGTGTAAGATAGGATGGACACAGTGCCACTCACTAGATATGACGGCAGGGTGTTGATTAGGAACGCCGCTTTGAGCAGTGGCATGTTGATACTGCGGAATAATAATAAGAATTTTTCCTAGATAAGAGTGATGACAAACATGTAGGTTGTTGCCGGTTGGAGTGTTCCCATAGCGTGGTCCCGAGTAAGGATAATGAAGCTGTTGACGATCTAGCCCTGCGGACAACGGTGGGCCATGAGGTATCTAGAGGTAGCAGTAGTATCAGAATCATGCACGGTGTATCCTCATTTTGAAAGCGTACATAATGCTCGTCAAAAGAAGTAGAGGGATCTGGAGGCTGATTGTAGTGTGCGTTGCTTTGAGGGCTCAAACCCACCGCATGGCTCTGATCATGGTATGAGATCAGACGCGGATCGCCAGTGTTTGCTTCGTCTGATATATATCATTAGCTTCGATAGGCAATATTGAAGGGATTAAGAGGTCCTCACTAGAGGTAGGGCGTTCCTCTTGGGGACTGAGGACGATTTGATCACCATCAGCCGGAGGAATGGGCAGAATATCGGTATCACCTGCATAATATTGACTTGACTGTGGGAGATGTTAGCTGCCAGAGGTCTGTGCTTTCCACCTGCGATAACTCACCTTAGTATCAGTGAAAGGATGAACAGCGAGAAGTTGACGCTGGGAATTTTCTGGCGCAATACATGACATGCTTATTCCTGTGATATTATGAGACTCCGATAACTGAACGAAAAGTATTTTTAGGTCGTTAGGCGAGGATAAATGTCTATATCGGCGTACCAAATCAATATCATAAGAATGAGATGAGTTGTTAGCATGAGTGGATGTCAAAGAATGAGCTTGAGAAAGAGTCGACGATGAGTGATAGTCCATTATCGTAGGATAGTCCAGACGTGCATAAGTGATCAGAGTGAGGACTGAGCCTCGAAGAACGAAACATGGGGCTTATATAGGTTTCAAAGGACATGCTAAATGGTATTGGAAAGCCAATTTTCAAAAATTCCAGTGGTCTTGAACGAACGGTACCTTGAATGCTCGTTTATTCATGCATTGCCGATGATTCCTTTGAGATATCAAGGGTATTCCTCATGACCGGAGCTCTTAAGATTGCAACGCCTACATAAAGAATGCGTTCAGATGGGCGCGACCAAATATTTGTAGGTGCTAATTGATGCGGACTATGCTAGCATGCGTATTGGTTCAAAAACTTGAACGTAAAGTAACTAAACATAAAGAATTACGTACCATTCGTAAATCAGCACACTGAGTACATCGTATTCTGCGACGATATGCCTACATGTGGATTACAAGACTTGAGGATCTAATTATCAGCGTGTCCTTTCACCACCGCTCCATCATCGATTTCACTCATTTTGCCTAATGGAGTGCTGATCATGCGATTCGCCAGCGGAAAACCGTTCCGTGTCTCACTAAGACGAAACTTTCTTGATTCCAGGTAGGAATGACGACCAGCACAGCTGCAAATGAATGTACCGATCCTTACAAAAGAATAGAAATTTGAACGCCGCTTGGGCGCATATGAAGCCTTTCCGCACTTTTATTGGTGCATCAGAAGATAAGAATCATCATGGCCTGTCCGTTCGAATAGAGCCGACGACTGTATCAAAGGTGCACGGCCCGATCCCCACATACGTAGTTTTCTTTTGGAAAATCTACATCCTTCAGAAGATGCGCATAGAAGATCCACCGATTGTGAGTTAATCAGTTTTCATGTTCTGTTGAGGTTGTCCAGTAGAATAGGCCAAGAGAGATGATGCAGAACCTACAGGAAACAGTCTATAGGCACAAAGATATGCGAGTTTGCTTTGATATGCAAATAAGTATAAATCGTACCTTCCTTCGATTTCTGTTACCGAAGGTACAGAAAATAGAACTTGATGAGGGACGATGCTGGTCAGATGCTGGATATTCTTGGATGATGAAGAGAAAGTATATCGTTCATCCGAATCCTTTGGACGACGATGATCTAACATAAGCGAAAGAATGCAAGTGTGATAAGAAGATTTCAGGAGACCCTGCAATCGATGCAGATGAACTGTCGTTCAGAATATAAGCTGACATCATACCGCGGAACTCGCAGCAAATGCGGATTTGTTTGATAAGTTATTATGTGTGCGCTCCACTGTAGAATAAAGTTCAGCTAGGCTACACGGTCGTGGGGGAAATCTATTCCAAGATGAGCCAGCCATTGGCAGCTGTCACTTGAACGCTCCTAGTCGCTTTCCTCGCGGCTTTCTCCAGCTGTTCCGATTACCCACGAGAGCCATACCGCGATTACTGCGTCACAAATACGATTCTTCAATGGACCACCGACCAAGAATCCTTCATCCACTCAAAGTGGGTCCAACTTGGGAGTCTATAAATAGTAGACGATGTGGATCCGGACCTTCCTCGTCGTGAAATATCCCAAAGTTAGGGGGCAAGTTCAAACACGGACGATTATGCCTACTAGGTTGAAGTTATCCCCCAGTCCGGCTGCATGTGCCAGGAATACTATCCTGAACGCAGCGTCAACCAGCGAATACTTCATTTACTGAGGATCTTATGAACACCGCGCCTCCTAGTCCGTAACCCGATGTTCAGGACGTTCCACAGGCTTTGAGGACTCGTACATGGATGATGGCGCCAGTGCAGAAAACGGAGAAGACGACGCGGTGAGGGTTACAGAAGTATTCGATCTGGTTCTACGTGCCTCAGGGGGCAGAATTCGCGGGTTATGTGCTCGTAATCCCAGTACTGGTAGGAAACTCTCGCACCATCGATAAAGCTTCTAACCCCCTTAGCAGCCAGTGTCCGTTCACCAACAATCCATCAAATAGATCTATCGGAGATTTACCAACTACGAATAACTTGAATCTGCAAACGAAATACGTGGCCGGTTACTTCGCGGTGGTTCCGATGCGGCCTGCTAGTTGATTGAGCATTGCTAGAACCGATGGGTGCCGA
Organism: Sphaerobolus stellatus SS14; assembly: GCA_000827215.1. Lineage (NCBI taxonomy): Eukaryota > Fungi > Basidiomycota > Agaricomycetes > Geastrales > Sphaerobolaceae > Sphaerobolus > Sphaerobolus stellatus. The sequence goes on along the minus strand of KN837295.1, from coordinate 26,364 downwards.
TGAATCCATGTGTCTCCAAGTTATCTGTATCACAGCGCGTCGCGGAGTCTGGGCACGTTATCCGATGATCCCATAGAATCGAATAAGGTTGACGATGGATCCTCGCTGGCTGCGGCAGTCCCGGAAGGTCCGCTGTTATGGAGTTGTCCAAAATGTTCAAGATCCTGTTAAGTGATTACTAGAAGATATAAAATATATCTGTCCTCGTCATTCTATCGTTCTCCTTCAGCCGCGCAATCGTCTACAGCAGAGCTGGGATGAAGGATACGCGACGCCATTGCAAGGTTTGCTTGATTCGACCTGTTATCAAATTATGCTTAACATATTCCACCAGGATTGTAGCTCCTGCATAGGTCACAATGGCATAGAGCGACAATACGATACGGATTGAGGAACGCAAGCCAGTATCTGCTAATAAATTCCTGTCGCAGAAGAGTGCTGTCTTCGGGCGTTCGCCGACGATGCTGCATTAGAGGAACCTGTGGATAGCTATAGGTTAGTTCATAGCATTATTCAAAGGAAGGCGACTTGCTTTCAGAAGTCGAGCTTATACCATAGAGCTGCTGGCGTTGGACACGTATATGGCGCTTGATACCACCAACCAGCCTGGTTGTTTCCAACCATAAATAGTAAGCATTGCTTGTCCATATACTCACAACTTGAAATGGGACTGACCCAAAATCGTTAGGATAAAAATTTCTTGCCTAGCTGCGAAATCTGCATGGACTTCGGGCGAAATCTGTTGGAAACTGTAGGTTAGTGGGTAGGATGGATAAGCTGCTGACCCACCTAAGCTCAACCAATAGCGTTAACATTCGTTCCCATTCCATTCTATTGACAACATCAAGTCAAATGAACTGGAAGAAAAGCGCCAAGGTCTTGACAGACACTATTGAAAACGTAAACTCGATGCGCAACGATGCAGCGCTAAATCTACCCCAGCTGTCGATGAGAGTCCGCAGAACTTTATCATCATATGACGATAGGCCTTAGACATCTCACAACGCCAACCACATTGCGACATAAAGCCCGCTCATGCCGGTAATACAGGGCATTCTTGTCTTGCTTGTCTCGCACTAACCATACACGCGACAACCGCGAAAGCGCACAATCCTGCTCATACATTAAGACCGAAGGTACCGAACTGCACGGAGTCTGTAAAGATACTTTGTAAGTTTAAGGCCATATTTGTTATGAAGCTACCACTCACGAATTACTCGCTCCATGAGGTACCGAACCACCAAACAAGGATCCTCGACCATAATGCGCGAGTTCGCCGAACCATCCTTGAGGAGAGTCAGGGCTACAGGTAGTCCGACGTGTACTATGAACCTTTTTGGGATCTTCCTTCGAACATATTGCGGTGACTCTATTCGACTTCTTCGAGCAACCAACTGTAAGAGGAATGAAGGATTCAAAGACCGAAGCCGGCGGATCAGCCGCCGACCCTTTGTCTCTCTCCTTCTCATATCACCGATACCGTCCCAGAAAAATTCTTCCCGTACGTGCTATCAACATACAGCAAGTTCAAGAAACGGACAACAGGCAGCAAACATGGTGTACGGTATTAGTCGGTGTTCTACAGTATCGCCTTGCTAAGGTTTCAATACAGGCACTGAGCGGACAGTACTAGTGACTCGGTACATAGAACTAAGAAGAGTCATAGGTAAATAAACAACACGTTATGAAATTCAAAGTACTTAGCGATAGATGGGTCAAAATTTCATATCCTTCCTGTATGTATAGGCTGCATTCTCAATATGAATAATTCTTCTCTGAACAAGACTTTAAGAGAACTCTTTAATGTTCATCCGCACACCGGGAATGCCGATCCTAATATCAATAAGTTAAAGAAGCGGTTCTCTTCCAATGTACATTGAGATCACTGGACAAGACCAACTTCTGCCAGGATGCGCTACTATCGTTACGGAGTGGTTGCGATGGAAAGATGGTGATTGCGGCTCGTTATCACACGACTGTTGTGCGACTAAAGCACCAAACCCAGACCGGTTGACGACGAAGCTATCTATTAGGACGATAACTTGGCCACCCTCTATTTGTTCTCAGCTCTGGCCGTCTTTCCTTTCAATTCTGTACACCCTTTGCTCTATGAGTCGCGACAGGTTTGTAAGTACCTCTCAGACTGTTAAGAAACTCAGTCGCTGAATCGAACTCGAACAGGGATATCCTAAAGTCTCTAGACTCGTGAAGGTGGTAGACAAGGATCCTGCTTTCAAGGATGGGGACCATCTGTACCAGCCTCTTTCAGCCGAGCATTATGCAATTCCTCGCGCGACGGAGACAATGAACGCTATTGCGGATAAAATTGAGAAAGTTATAACCGCGGATGAGCCATATGAAATAAACCTTTTCGGGTAAGCCTCCAACTCCTATGGCGATACTGAGTAACCAATGAAATGGAACTTAGGCAGAGAAGCGATGGCTCTCTGGCAAACACCTCCCACCCCGTTTTAGTGGTGGGGATGGTTAGTCCTGGTCGCATAGAGCCATTTCTGACCAGCTTGAATAACAATATCCCCATCTTCCTTTACGAGAAATATCCTGCCACCTCCTCAAACAACGTTGAACGACGTCGCCAACCATTCAGTACCACTGCCATACAAAAGGACTGTCCATTACCTGGTGCATCCGTTGGCCTAGTCGCGGATCCCAGGCATTCTTTCCCTGGGGGCATACGTACGCTTGAGCTCCAATCCGAAGAGCACCTATGCTTTGACGATTCCTTTAAACATGGGCAGCGGAGATGGCATCAGACTATATAAAGGAGCGGTGGTTTCCCAACCTAGCGTTTCAGACCGCACAATTTCCCAGACGAAGGAAGACCAAGACTCTCAGGAGTTACTTAGACGAGACGCTCAACAGGCTGCAGCAGTAGCTCGGAGGCGACGAGAACTCTTGAAGACATTCGAGTTCGCTCGAGCAGTCGCCTCGTCCAGGGATCCCGTGGAAGCGAACATCACAGCAATTACTTCAAAGGAAGGTATCACGTTTGAGACGGTCTGGGATGGGAGTACTCCCAAACCCAATGGTATCCTGAGCACAATTGCGCAACCATCGAATGAATGGGCCATAGTGGAAGTAGTCCGGGAATCCACGATGAATGCAGTTGCAGCAATGGACAAGCGAGGGCTACACTGGCCATTCAAATTCGGTTCCTCCAAGCAAGCAACCACCCGAGAGGTTGCTCCTATGCTTACGGTGTCCAAGTCTGGTCGTACCACCGGACGTACACTCGGAACCGCAAATGGAGTCAAATCCATATATCGTCTTCCCCGAGATGGCCTTGGAGTGCGTCGGCAGGATTGGGCAGTGCTTTCCTATCCTTGGGGCGGAGCTTTTGCATATCCAGGAGATGCAGGGGAGTCATTTATGCACACGAAATTGATGATATCGACCAGAACAATAATCTCAAACGTCCAGGTAAACCTTGCGGAATAATCGTTGGTGCCAGTACCAGCGGACATGTTACGTTCATTCAGGATATCAATCTCGTTGTCAAAGGCGTCAAAGAAGCTGGGCTTGGAAATATGTCTTTTATTGACATTGGATCATCTGGAAGCGAGAATGTTAATGGTTAAGTGAGCAGAGATGATGAAGCTGTTTCTTTTTCAGGGATTTCCAATCTGGACTTGGGTTCTGTGTAACTGCGCGAATTTGTCAGTCGATCTTCTATTGGACTTTTGGTTACATTACCATGTTGTAATATCATGATGTTTGCATTTCATAATAGTGTATAGCCATCATCTAATCCCTACTTAGTTGGTCAGACACTCAGAGTAAGTAGTGGCGGGTAGAAATCCACCGACACGAACGGGCATATATCAAGAGAGAAAGTCTTTATCTTCCAGTGGCATTGCTGGACCTGAAGAAAAGAGAAAAACATCAAAGTTCCTGTTCTGAAGATCGGTATCGCTACGCCTCAAAAAATCATAATTAAATTGAGAGGATGCAAGGTATATATATCATATATGAGACATGTACAAGGATGTAATCCTACAGATACCAAACATGCTTCTTAAATTAGAGAATTTCTCGGCCCTGGAATAGCATTAGTTCATTCTCTTCATTGAAAACGAATATTATAGACCTCAAAACCATTAACCATTCCGGTCACAGTTTTCGTCCACTATGACAGCACTGTAGTCATCCATCCAATTCTTTACTCTTCCGTAAGCTGAAGGGTAATGAAGTTGTTACTGGATGGGTGAATATGCTGACTTCCTCGCCTAAAATTTCTTCTAGCTTTCTTTCCACATTATCTCCCTCGCCGTTGCTGGTGTTCATTGGCTCTACACGAAGCAGTAAGCTCATGGAAGTATGACAGATTAAAGGCGCTAGGATGAATGACTCACCCTTGCGACACACGGTCTTCGGATTGAAATCATACACATGAATGCGTTCTTCGCTCCCCGACCACCTCACCAACCGTGTTCCATAAGAATAATTTACCCAGTCGATTTCACTTGTTTCTATTGGCAGTATCCTCGTTAATTTGGGACCCCATGCTTCCCAGGGTACACTATCCTGCCATGAAGACTCGTTCCCATCATTCAATAGTGCAGATGGAAAGAAAACAAGCATTAAAATGATTGGACGTTCACAGGCCACTCACATACTGACGCTGACTATCCTTGAAGAAGGGGGGGTATAGAAAGGATAGGTGGGAGCAGGCTCAGAACCTGTATTGTTCGCCTCTGAAATGGGACAACAGTGTATGATTAGCTCTGTGAAACGATAGTTAGGTTTTAATGACGGAAGTTGAAACGCATGGCACAGCGTTGGCTCTAGTTGAGAATTGACAGACTGTTGAAAATCATATACGTTTAGGGAGGATGTCACAATCGTTGGGTCATCAGCATGATAAACCGGCACCATAATGTGTCATTCGGTCAAAAATCCGAATGAACTGAAAGCCACTCGTTTGGAGATTACAATAACTAAATAAGGTTGAGTTAATGGGCGCAACAAAACTCTCCAAGACGGAAAACTGACTGATATCAGCGCTCCTCTCTTCTAGTTCTATATAATAATTGATAACTCATGTATCCTCCGAAGAGTAGACCCACAAAGTCTCCCAAAGAATGTATGGAGATATTAATCATATCGGTCCTATTCGGTTCACAACAGACAATAGGCTGCTGAGAATTTGGATGCGCCTTGCCTGAATTTATACTACGGAAATGAATGCTCTTTTTTTCTGTAAGTAGAAGATTGTTATGAATAATCATTTTCATAAATATAGTTAAAATACCAGATCATACCTTGTTCTCCATTTTACTGTGATTAACACAGCTAAATCTTTAGCTGGATCTATAGTGAAGTCACGAATGCAGTTTGCCAGTCCAATTATAATTACCGAGTCCTCATGTGTCCATGCTCGAGGTTCGCGATACTCGGTGGGTGCCGTTGCATAAAGACGGACGAATGTGAGGACATTCCTAGCATGATTGTAATGTGAACTGGCAAGAATCCCTCCAGCTAATCCCCAGGCGGAAGCTCCAGGATGTTCAGGTGCCATGTGGCGACGTCTGAAATTCAAGGTGGCCCAGTTGTTTTGAACAATTCTGAGCTCTTCAATCGGTCCACAAGACACATGTTCGAGGGAGATCCTCTATCTACGAACCCTGCTCTGTCTAATTCCGCACTGTACTGTATCGATGGAGTTTCCTTCACCAAACTATTGAACAAGCGGCATGCCTGGGCAATTGAGTCAGCCTATAATAGTCAAAGCATGCAGCATGACTTACAAGACGATAAGATCAGACCTCTTCATACCCTAGGTGAATTAGAATCTCTGTCAATATGTCTCCGGAAAGTCTGTAATAGAGAGTTTGTGCAAAAGCCACAGCGCCACCTGTGGCTCAAACTGACCAATAGGAGGGCTGGATTAGCCACGGTGGAGCCACAGGCGGCGTGTTGCACAAACTCTCTAATGGCCATCATGATTGAAGTTAACTGTCTGTCGTTAAGCACAGCTGCACAGCCACCACGAGAACCCCCAAAATACCAGCCCAATCTCGAGAAAGCAACGTCAAACTGCAGACAGCCAGGTCTATCACTAAGTCAAAGTAGTAATCTATGCCTACTGGCAAATAAAATTCCATAACGTCTGGTATCAATAAAATACGAATACTATAAATCAACATGGTCATACGTAATTATTATCTCACCCAGACAGTAAGTATAGTATATTTTTGTGGCGAAAAGATAAAATAAAGATTATCCCATAGATTTCTTCCGTTTTTTACCGACGACAGGGGGACTTGAGTCTACAGCCGCGGGAGGCGTAGCATTGGTAGTCGAAGCGGACCGGATTTGAGGGTGGGCCTTTCCATTCTTCGGTGTATGAGTTGAACCATTCCGATGAGGATGTGCACCATTTGCCGTAGCTTTCGAAATCCCATTCTCGTTTGCAAGTTTGTGCGATGGAGAAGAGCACTGGCACTCAGAAGACTCTGAAGCTAGAAGTGTAGCAGACGTCTATGTGTGCTCTTCCTCTTTCATTCATTCCACTCTATGATCTGTGTTTGCTTGGAGGATGTGGGGAGCACTGGCACTCAGAAGACTCTGAAGCTAGAAGTGTAGTAGACATCTATGTGTGCTCTTCCTCTTTCATTCATTCCACTCTATGATCTGTGTTTGATTGGAGGATGTGGGGAGCACTGACACTCAGAAGACTCTGAAGCTAGAAGTGTAGCAGATGTCTATGCATGCTCTTCCTCTTCCATTCATTCCACTCTATGATCTTTGTTTGCTTGGAGGATGTGGGGAGCACTGGCACTCAGAAGACTCTGAAGCTAGAAGCATAGCAGACATCTATGCGTGTTCTCTTCTTTCATTCATTCCTTCATTCTATGATTAACCATGTTTTTCCATGTTTTATCAAGTCTTCTGTCTTGCTTTTACATTGTATTCTTATGTAATTCTTTCAGCTATCAATGACAGCCAAGATCAAGAAAGCTATCAAAGATGACAATGCTCCCTGGGCAGATCTGGGTAGTATTGTATTACATGGGCCAAAATGGCTTTCAGAACCTGTACCTCATGGGTGGATTAGTATGTAATCTCATGTCTGATATCTAATACTCAATGTCTTCTTTCAGTATAACAGTTGTTTATATCTTATCTCACACATGACTAACTGAACTCTGCTTTATTGGAGTAGGTAGTACATGGTGTAACGTAAAAAGATATATGCTGGCGCCTAATGCACCGGCATGCTAAATACAAGCCATTGTGGACACATATAGTGTCCACACTAATTATATACTGCATATATGTACATTAGGTAGTGCATATATGCTAATATAACAATATGTCATTGTTACATTCAGGTCCATGGGTAACTCATTCTACTATAGCAACACTTGTTCGACCTGGCAAGCAACCAAACTAGGAATTCTGTACATTTACTAAAAAGGAGAAGAATCACCTTTGCACTCGCTATGAACTTCCTACCTTCTTCCAATCCTTGGATTTTTCATCATTCCATGATGGACATCTTTGGAATCTTGCAACAATCCATGACATATGTGGAGATTTTTCTTGTGTCAAATGCAAGTATTGCTGCCAGGCTAATCCTCGACACCATCTCAAACATTTCCCTAATGCAAAATATGTTCTTTGGCTGATTCAACCATACAGGGAGTTGGCTAATTATGATGCTGATGACTATGTAGGTATTTGTTAAGCCCCATGCTTAAGTGTCACAACACGTGACTTCATTTAACCTCTACAAAGCTTTGGAGAAGGTCACATACCTTCGGAGAACTTCATTTGGACTTCGTTCGACTTCCTATCTTACTTCGTTCGACTTTGCTTCTCACCTCGTCTTCGTATCCGCACAACAAACCCTTTGCCCACATCCCGACTTCTTCTTGATCCCGAGGGCAACACCTTTGCACACCTACTTCTTTCTATCACACTATCCGCTCCACTATTCCATAAGACTATTATTGGTCTTCCCCGGACCTGGCACAATTGGTCCTCAACACTTCTTCTATTTTGACAGGTGACACTTCGTCATGCCCGTTCCTAGTTTGTTTGTATTGTTTCTGTTCGCTTATCTTTTCTTATGGCATATTTCCGTTCGCTTATTTGTTCTCATGACATATCCTCCGTTCGCTTATATTCGTATTGCATATTTGTCC
>KN837294.1:162234-190785 GCA_000827215.1 Sphaerobolus stellatus SS14 | reverse complement strand
ATTTAATGATAGAAAGACAGACACTTCCTAAGCTCAAGTTGACTGGGATTTACGCTTACTATTAGTTGTCAGCACATCACTGATGATAAATCAAGAACGAGTTATTTACCCACGTTTACTAGTAAAATATTTTCATAATACAGAATATAGCGTGAGATATAGGCTGTTGTCCATTGTCGTAAAATAGACTTGTTTGCGAGAGACGGACTCGAGCTGGAAACAATAGTAGATTTGCTCATACAACGTGTTTCGAAAAGCCATTATAGATTAAAATTAAAACAAACAGAAAATGTCCTGCGCACATACTTGGGTCTTTTCGCGGATGATTGCTGAAGATGGCATTGAATAAGTATAGTAAATCACGGTTAGAGTTACAACTTACACAAAAGACCACAATGTAATTTTAAAGCCTCGCAGTACTCATTCTTGATGGGTCTGTCTCCACTTTTCCAACCACGAGCGGACGTCTTCCTCGCTTCGCTATAACATAGATTTCAGGCACAGTTAGTAGTATATCCAAAGTAAATGACGCACTTCAAGCCATGCAGCCCTAGATCGGATACCATCTAATGCTTGCGTGAGGCTTAAATTGAAGTCGGATGTATCTTTTCCAACGAAGAAATCTTCCAAGGCCTGCGCGTCCTCCTCCGTGTTAAGCAGATTGGCGACAAACTTGTAGATCGCGATCAATTCACGTAAATAAAGACAGAAGCTTTCGTACCGTTATGAAATAATATATGTCTAAAGTTCCCCGAAACCTGTCAACAATCTACAGATACGAAGGGTTAGATGCATGTTATCTAGCTGTTATGTAGAAACTTGAAAGTTCACCTCCTCAAAGCGACACTTGAAATATACTACGAGATTCTGAATAAAAACGTTAAAGGAAGCTGGTTATATAATGAGATCCGATCTTACTCTTCCCACTGCATCATTGTTGCCTAGATATCCGAAAATCTGGACCGTACTCTGCATGCGATTACAAATCCATCAATTATGATCCTTGAGATTGCTTCGAAGCTGCCTACCGTAGGTTTCGCTTCTTCCATGGCAAACTGAATAGTCATCATCTGAAGTTGTGGATCCGTTATCGCGCAAACGGCTGCTAAGGCGGCTGCTTGAACCGCAGGATTCAGGTTATTTAGATAAATCCGTTTCACGGTTTCCCATTCAGAGCTATCACCATGCCTAACGGCCTATACCCCATCCACATTTAGCATATTTTATAAAATATAAAAGGATGGTGTAACGTACGGTGCGGAATGTCGTTTTTAAAAGATTTGGAGGAATAACCTCGGTATTGGAGGAAGTGTATTCTTTGAACCATTCCATAAGCTTCGTCGTGACTCTGTATTTGCATGGTTAAATAAGTGTTAAAATTGTAGTGGCATGATGAATACTGACTCCTCGGATTCTGCATCGGCAGCTTGGGTGATAGCCAGTGTGCGTAATTGGATGGTATCGGGATCTTCCCCATCCGGATACTCATAACCCAGTTTCCTGACAAGCGGTTCAAACAAAGCCTATAGCATCAAATTAGCAGCCTGGCCAATTGATTCTTAAAAGACTGATTAACCCGTTTGAAGGCCTGCAGATCATCATAAACCTGATCCTGATCCCACCACACTTGGCGTATCTGACCCAGTTGGTTTGAAATGGATAACCAGACAAGATCTGGACAGGAATAATAATCAGACATTATCACATTGAAGCGAATTAGCTTACAATTTGTTTCATTGCGCATAGCTTCTATAAGAGACAATGCGTGGCTAGTTTGACCCATACCCGCAGACGAAATGGCAAGAACATCGGATATGAGAGATAATTTGTCTGTAACCGATAATGCACTGCTCTCTAGGCGTGATGCTTCTTGTTCAAGCCTTTGAAGCTGGTCTTGAGTATAATGGGTTCGATCTACAGGATGAAAAAAATGTGGATTATACCGATGAACACAAGGAAAGAGAAATTGGTGCGTACAGAAGCCAGTTGCTCCAGCATTGATTTTCCAAAACGCTTTCACGTCAAGCTTGTATACCATTTCCCGCGTCTTGAGGATTGTTTCATTGTCAATATGAACGCAGCCATCCTCTCCTACTGTCAATATATTGAGCGGTATCTGCCTGGAGGGCGAAATGGAACCCCAAATCTCATTAGTCAAGGTTGGAAATTTCACGAAAAAAAAAAAAAAAAACACCAAATTGTCTGATTGTCTTCCTCTTTAACATCGCCATTGCTAAAAAATCGGTCTTGGCGGATACGTATTCCATCGGCTTCTTCAGTAATTGTCAAGACAGGAAAGCCGGTCTACACGATAATAGCAGCCCATTTTTAGAAAAGGAACTATTTCACTTAAGATACGAACAGTTACCTTGGATATCCAATTTTGCATGATCTCGGACACATTAATCCCTAAGACGTACACAGTGAGAAGGAAACTATTATGTAGTGACAAAAAAAATAGACAGACCAGTAGCTTCCTTGATACCAACCCATAAATCTTCAGCCACGCTATTTTCATACAAATGATTCTTCAGGTAGATGGACACTCCTTTCAAGAATTTTTTTTCTCCGATATAACTCGAAAGCATGTAGAGCACTATAAAAGATAGAAATGAGGTGATAAGAAGATGTTGGCAGATGCCATGCTCACCGGAAGCAGCCTTCCCGTATGATAAAGCATCGAAAATCTGGAAAATCTCTTTAGGATCCACGATCGGCACTTGGACTGGATGAGAGGAAGGAATCGCATCCAACTCTAAAGCTTCCTCCGTATATTTTATATAAAACGCCGAATAACAATTCCACTCTGGGAATACCCTGGAATGACGGTGAGACCAGGTTAAAATAATCATGAGACCTAATGGTGGATCGAGATCCGTACCTGTTGAGGATAACGGTGCGCCCCATGAATGTAGCAAAGCCTTATTGATATTTAGGTCTGGAGTACGAGCTATTGCCGTTAAAATACACACCTTCATTCAACCAGAGATTATCCCACCAAGCCATGGTAGTGATATTGCCAAACCCTGAAAAATTATTAATCCTTGAAATATAATAGGAGACTCTCTGAAGACATACACATATGAGCTAGCTAAAATATGAACGAACAATAGATAATCGTCAATAATAGCATTATGACGATAGGTTGTTTCTACTCACTTCATGACATTGGATTTCAGCTACTTCCTTTTTAGCATCAAAGTTGGCGCTAGTGTCGTCATACAAGGTATGCTGCGACTGGGTAACTATTAATCCCTAAAGATTATCTGAATTCTCTGCTTTTGAAAATATATGGGTATTTGGCTTACCCAATTTTCCATCGCTCCTCTGAAATTGGCAGCCTAAAGATACCCAATTCAGAGGACTAGATAAATAAACGAGTAAATGCACTGTAAACGTACGGCTAGAATGTCGAGTTTTGGCAATGGGTATTCGATATCGAATGCCTTCTCAAATTCGCATAGTATACGCGCGTCAGTTTCGAGGACGAACTACAGTAATATTGTGATCAAATATAACCCGCAGATGTCGTATATCATACCTTGCCTTGACTAATGATGTCCGGTGTAGCTAATAATATGAATTAAAAATGAGATCATTCTATGACTCCACTGCCGTAAATTTACCATATACACGCAAAGGCCTACGCATTCCGCTCAGTGGACTGACATAGGAGCTTTCTAGATATGCAAATGGACCGTTTCCGAAGGCAATGATATAGGTCGACATCTAAAAGAATCCTCGGTTATGTGAACACGAAAGCCTAATATTGAAATCTAACCATCGGAGTAGTCTGGAAGCTTGTAATTTTCCACTCCTTGGTATCTTCCTTATGGAACAATTTCTCAAGCTGTTCATTTCCAGCTAAATCAACAGGACCCTCTGACACCATGGGCATATTAGAGACATTGACAGTGTCTGAACGTGAGACCATGTTTAGGCTGAATTTAGCCTTTAGAAGCGGTTCATCCCAACATGGAAATGCTTGACGAGCAGCAATAGGCTAAGCTGATAAGTTAGGATGGATGTCTAGCTTGATTAAGATGATATAACTTCTGACCTGAAACTGCGTAACAGTATAGTGTTTCTCAACATCGTTATCTTTGTAGGATGAGTAGAAGTACCCTTTATTCGGTTATGCGGTTATGACATATAGAACAATGTACTAGTTCGATTGGAACTCACCCATTGTTGCATTCGTAAGTTCTCCACAGTACCAAACATGGAGTTGCGGCTCGTCGTCGACACGCAATAGACTGGGAAGCGTAACAGTTACTCTTTCCATAGCTTGATCCATATTCCAGTCTAAAATATCGATCTTGTCGTCTAAATGCAGTAGTATTCCTTTGATATCGCATTTGGATGAATTGAAAGCGATGGTAGACGTCTCCTTTGAAACTAGCAAACTAGAAGACATTAATAGGATCTCAATGCTTTCTATTCAATTACTACTCACTGGATTATGGCGTATCCTTGAAATTTCAGACCCTGTAGATCTGTCTTAATAGTTAGGTCGTAGTGAAGTGCTTTCACATCATCGGGCAGCCTGTAGCTTGAAGCATCTGGCATGGTCGACATATCGAGAGAATGCTTTATTCTGAAAGGATGGACTACCGTTTCCCTGATCTTATATCGATGTATCTCGGGTGTCAGAGAGTTGGGGTTGAGGTACACGCAAGCTGCGCACTGCGACTGGAAAAGACTGCGCCCTGCGACTGGAAAAGACTGTGCGCTGCGAATATAAGCCAGGTGACGCGTAACCATACGTAAGTAATTCCCATGCTGTCACTGAGCCATTGCTGCCGGAACCTGTATTAAATAAGTAATTTCGATGGCATTTCGATGGCGGATGACTACAATCGTCCAGTGCTCTATGCAGGAAAAGGTGCAAGTGGTTGGGGAATTGAAGCGGCGATAATGGCCACCGGCTGTCTATTCTCCCACGAATATATTTCTGATCTGGCCGCCGGTGGGTAATTCTGCGGAGTATTACCTACCCTCGAGTCACTGGTTTACAGGCTGACATGTGAAGCTGATATCGCTAACACTGATTTCCTTAAAGCCTGATGCCGCAGCCATTATCGATGATTCCCAGGCTCAATGCTAACGCGTCTTCTGGATGCAGAGAATAGCTCGGGCCTCGAGGCCTCCTCATCACTTATCCTGAAAGTATTTTTAGGTGACTCTACAGGGATTTAATTTCAAAGACACGGCGTCCATCGCAATCTAATGTAATTTTTTCCGTGTAATTCATATGTTACGAGTATTTCAGCTGCACAATTATTATAATCCGCAACAATTTGAAGGAAGGAAGCCACATTTCATCACAGGAGGCAATTTTGTACCTCAAATGGGCACCAAGTCAATATGTCCGGCTTGACTTGACTCTGAAAAGGTATGAACCTATAAAAATAGTGCCATGAATAAGAATTTTAGTCATCTTTTCAAGACTGAAATGGCGAGCAATCGTTCCGCCTACCCACTGCTCACATCCCGTTTACAACTGAAGTGCAAAAACAAAAACCAGGCTTTCGGCCCGGGGAATTTGACCCCGGGGTTTTGGGGCCTTGGTTTGGGGGGGGTTATTTTTGGCCCTTCCCCCTTTTGGGCTTGGTTTTTCCTTCGCAAGGGTAATGTCGACGCGAAGGGAGGAGGATAGTCCGAAGCGATTCACCAATCAAGCTTCCCATGTTTCATCAACGAAATAAGGTCACTTCACTTCAGTCTCCGACTCCTTCTGCGTTCTCCCTCGGCTCCCGAGCCATTAGATGCATATGCGCTGCCCAACTAGAAAGATAATCCGATATCGTGTAGTGGCTAACATTATCGCATCTCACATGAATGATTTACTGAAACGTTTAGAACGCGATAGCCCGAGGTTCAATTCTCTGTGCCGGAATCAACCTTTTTGCTTTTTCGCTTTAGTTAATGAAGGATGGGGGTCCACACTGTTTTACTTGAGGAATTCTAGAGAAATATACATAGAATGGAATGAAAAATATGCTTATTTTGACAACTAAAGCTAAGTTCCTTCCTCTAATATTCTATCTCCACCTGGTCTTCCGTACCGATCACATAGGTTACCCACCCACAGCTAAGAAAAGATACAGCCCGACATGATGGAGTGAAAAACATTATCACCTTCCATTGATTCCTGCGTCGAAGTATTGGAGCGCGATATCCCGGGGTTCAATTCCCATATCAGAATTTTTGGCTTTTTGTTCCGGTTTTGGGAACAATGCTAGAGCGGGGATTTCTGACCATGGACACGCGCCAAGGTAAGAGTGGTTATGAAGCACGAAAATATAGCAGAATGATTAACGATATGTATACTTAAAGCAACGATATATTAATCGTGTCGGAAGATATTGGAATTGTGGGGTTTATAATTTATCGAGGTCTGAGCCCTGAGGGGATGAAACACATGAGGCCAAAACTTCAAGTTCCTTTCTTAAGTCGACTCACCGTTCATCTCCACAGCCTCATAAATCCCTTCCACTTCCTTCCCTTTTTACATTTTCTATCTCTACTACCTCGAAGTCCTCCCATGAACGCATTGGTACCCGATATCACTGTTAGTAATACGTCTGTCATGATGAACTTTGAATGTCGACTAAAAGTGCACCCTACTAGGCGGAATATATTTTCAAAAGGTAATAATCCCTTTGAGGTCATGGATTTGGAGCGAAAGACCTACACAACTACTTCTTTGTTTGCCAGCGAAAAACGTACCAAGACAACGTGGTCTGGGGTCCTGCCAACCTGGGCCGATCAGGATAAGTAACCTTCTACCTGCCTTTAAAGTTATCTCAAGGTTGGGGGTTCGACCCCCCCGTGAGGCTACTGCGTTCCATATTTTGTTCGTGTCGCATTTTTTCCTTTCTCATGTGGGACGGAGTCCCCATTTTCTTTTCGCAAGGCCAGAAGGTTCTGTGTTTTTGTAGCGTAAGCAGGTGTGGGATTTCTGTAGTAGAAGGTAGGCAGTCAAATATAAAGGGTACCTGTTTTGATAATCGAAAACATACCGCCATTACCATTCTGAGCCTTCCCTGGTCCCAAGCTGTTTTCCCTTAAATCCCAAGGTGTAATAATTGAAGAGATCATGCCAGTCTAATGATCCATAATGTCGGTTGAGAGATCAGAATGTGGATGAACCTCAAAAGAGGAAGATACTGGATGATTTACAGTAAGAGTACCAGACTGAGGAAACGGGAAATTGCCTGAGTGACTTAATCTGAACGATTTCCCAGCTATAAAATCATCGACATCGGCACTCACATGGGAAAATACCACTCCAGCTCTCCAGCCATCATCTTCCCCACTAAACATTCCGCCAACAGCAAAGAAAAGAAGTGTCCAGAAAGAAAGAAAAAATGAATTTTCCGACACGGGGAATTGAACCCCGGGCTATCGCGTTCTGAACAGTGCCTTTAAGCACTCTTATGAAAGGCGATAATGTTAGCCACTACACCATATCGGATGGGAGAATGTATCCGCCTCATGGACTCAGGGGAGTGGGAGGAATAGGGAGAGGGAAAAGAGGCATCTTAGAGATGGAATAAAAATGAATTAGTACTGACCAATGTCACCTTTTGAATTTTCCTGAGCCATTTACAGCATCATTTCGACAGCTTCAACAGGATAATTATTATGTCTTTAGGTTATTAGTACAAGACCGAGTAATTCTTCACGTCTCTCTGTGTAGCATTACTTTTTACCGCGTGTCAGTCAATAATCATTCTTATTTCGTACCTACTTACTTTTAATAGTATTCACGCCTTCTCCTCCGAGTCCATCCTGGAAGACCCCCCTACAAAATACATTCCCCAAAGGAAAACTCCCCAAAACCCAAGCAAAAAGCTAGATATTTCGATACGGGGAATCGAACCCCGGGCTATCGCGCTCCAATGAATTCTTGTAGGAATCGTATGGAAGGCGATAGTGTTAGCCACTACACCGTGTCGGGTTGTATATTGGCATGGGCGATGGGCATGTGGCGGGGAGGTCACGGTGGTCGGAGCTTGAGAGTCAGGACTGAGGAAGTGAAACTGGCAGGAGGTAACGCGTAAACGTCCGAGCTTTTCAGGTTGGTGGCTGATCTTCCTCGTGATTCGTCGTCCGTAAGTTTTGAAAATACCAGGGGGTGTGTGATAGTGGGATGGAAGGATGGGAAGTGTCGGTAGTATACTGCGCCGGGACTTTCAATGCAACTTGAACTTGCTGGGATATTTATAACGCACGATGACCATGGTGGTTTTCATCCAAATGCAACAGTAAATCGCGATTCGCTGGATGCATATGATAGCTAAAGGAGAAGAATGCGTACCTAGCGAGTTGGGAAGATCCGCAAGCACAACAACAAAATCTCCAACAACTCCGTCATAGGTCCGAACCTCACAGCACTTTCCCTCTCCGACGTCGGATACTCATCATGTTCCATTCGGTATGTCCTCGATCCAAGTGTCTGTGAGAAGAAGAAGACTAGGCAAATATGAGAAACACGATGCTGGCTGGAGGATATCGATGAAGTTGATCATGGAAGGGCCGTCGGACCGGGAGCGTGGTCCCCGGTCGCGGCGAAGTTGAATTGAAACTGAATTTCTTGGAAATTACCAACGAACACCACCTCTAAAATTATGTCAAGCTAATCGACATTCATAATTATAATTCCAATAAATAAAGACGTAAGAATCAGATGTGTATGCGTTGGACCTGCTCCTTCATACCACTCCACTCCAATCCGTACTTCCCTCCGCACATCAACCCCAGGCATCTACTATCTACATTCGCCCCAAGCTAGGCATCTCCTTGCTAGCCTAATCGATAGAGCGTGAGACTTTTAATAATAAGCGTATCTCAAGGTTGGGAGTTCGACTCTCCCATGAGGCTAGAGAACTTTTTTCTTTTTCTTGATGACTTTTCTTCTCGAGGTCCTTTTCTCCATTTTTTTTTGCTTAGGTTTTTTTTACAACCGAAAGCAATAATGCGGTTGAAAATTCTAACTCTCATTATTAAAGCTAAAATACCTGCTATCAACGAAAGAAAAGAGACATACCGCCCATCCAAGTCATCCACCTTGCTAGCTCAATCGATAGAGCGTGAGACTCTTACCAATATATAAAGGTATCCCAAGTCGGGGGTTAGGAGGCTAGACTCCATTTCTTTTTTTCTTCTCTTTGTTTTGAGATCCGGTGCGTCGTAGAATTTTCTGCAAGAGGCTGAATCTGATGCCGCTCGGCCCGAAAAGGGACGGGTAAATAGATGTGGCGTCGTCCATAGGTGTCCATGGGCTATACTGTTCTCGATCCTCGATCCGTTCGTGTGATATACAGGGTGGAAGGTTCTTTGTTGTTCCAGGCCATAGATGTTATAATGAAGACATGGACTATACTGTTCTCGATCCTCGATCCGTTCGTGTGATATGCAGGGTGGAAGGTTCTTTGTTGCTCTAGGCCATAGATGTTATAATGAAGAAGAAATTAAGCAATGTTCATATTCATTGAGTACATAATTATATGGCCAACCCTAGGTGACGGAACGACGAAAGAAAAAACCATGCAAAGCAGAACGAAAGGATGCTATGTAGAGAGAGAGAAGATGAATGAAATACTATACAATTATTTAAATATCCGACAATGGTAGACGGTTTAACAGAGAGAATTACACGCGTATGAAGATGGCTAGGTGCATCTACTTGGTTGTATGAAGTATGCCAGTGAATGCCATCGCATCTACTTGAGAAGTACGACTGCCAGCATCTCCTCGAGGATGCTATGCTACAACGGTGGTGCAGCCTATGCGCATCCCAAACGTCCTTACGAAACGAAAAATCCAATGATATGAAAGACCCGCCTCGACGCCCTACCAACCCGACCTGACCCGACGTGCGAATACACGAACCCAGAAAAACCACCTCACCCATCCTGCTTCCTGCTAAACAATACTATGAAAGGTATGCGGCATCGTGACCTGCATGGCCCTTGGCGGCAAAACAGCCAACGACTCCTGCATCTGCCCCATCTGCGGGCCCGACCCGGTGGTCATCCCCATCGCGGCCATGCCACCCTGGTAGCTCGGCGGCAAGGGCAGCGACTCGGGCTTGACGTCGCTGTTGAGGGGCTCGGAGTCGATGGTGATCCATTTGATGCCGGGCTCCTTTTTGCGGAGGCGGATCTCGACGCGCGTGGGGAAGACCTGCACCGTGGACTTTGAGGGGAGTATTTCGTGCCGGAGGCGTTCGAAACCGAAGGAGCGCAGCACGCCGTCGGGGGTGCGGAATGTTATTGTGAACTGGGGTGGATGGTTAGGATTGGGGGCTATGGGCAGGAGGAGCACTGGGAACGTACTGCATCGGGCTGGACGTCGCAGGTGAGGTCGTTTCCCCGGACACGCTTGACGAGAAGGTCGACGACGACTTCGATCTGCGACTGGTACCAGACGTGACGGATTGGGAATATCGACGACGGTAGCGGGTTGGCGTTCAGCTGGAGGGTCATAGTCATCGCAGGGCGATCCATGGGGAGATTGGGGGCGTTAGGGACGGAAGAGTTGGAGACTCGATAGATAGAGAGGGAGGAGGAGGAGGAAGGAAAAGATGGCGGATGGAGGACGGACGTCGATGGCAGGGACGTGTCCACGGTGATGGTCTCGACTGCAGCTTTGTGATCTAGGCCGAGGCCTTAATCGTGGTGGCGGAGTTCGAATCCTCCGGTCTCGACTCTCCGGCCCTACTACCCTTCATTAATTCTACGTCACATCACTTCCTCTGACGACAGCCACTCCTACCCACTGGCTTTTCTCTGTCGCGATAAGCAGAATATCAGCACCCCAAGCGTCGTAAACACCACTATCGAGGTGGGTCCAGACCACCTGCATTCCCACAGAGGTCATTGCCGTCCCTGGCGCATCTTATTGGCTCGTCCGTGCGGGGAGGGCTCCACAGACTGATATTCAGTCCCTTAAAGTCGAGAGCAATCACACCATCGGCCTATTAATTGTTTACAGGTATATACTCCCTTCACGTGTGAAGATCAACCATAGCGGGACCGGGTTATAAGCGAACTGGGTTTAGTCGCTGACCTCAGGCCGTCCCGAGAATTGAAGGTAAATATTCATTATTCTTCGACGCCGTAGAACATAAGTCAAAGCGCACTTGCTAATAATCCAAGGCATTCAAAGGCGTACCTACCTATTAATATTCAGGGTTCGCCAGGTCAGCATGTCAGATGGATTCATTTTCCCCATCGTAAGTTAATTTGAAAAGCAATCCAATGCCATTGACCAACAAAAGGAATTCTCGGCGCTGATGGATACAAAGGAACAAGCAACTCGGGCTTCCAACACAGAATAAAAACACCGACGCCGCGTCGGGATCGTAATACGAGTTTTACGTCCTGGCGCAGAATGAAAAAGCCGCTCTTCGGGCTGGAATACTTATAGCTATGGGCGACATGAACGTATATTGTAACTGCCCATCATGAGTCGTGTTCTTCCCTCGGTCATAATAATAACTGCGAGTACTGCGCACCCTATACATCATACGTTGATTCACTGGTGTAGCCGCTCGGCAAAATAATAATAACAACCATACACTGCACACGAACTCGAGTTCAGGTAAGTACGAATTCTAATCGGGAAGGCAAAGTGTGATTTACTTACCACTGTCAGGAGCCCGGTCATGATTCTCAGGACGAAGAGCGATAGGGATTTTAACGTCCTCCATCATGACCCCAGAACGAAGAGCGATGGGTAGGGGCGTTACTTTTCCATTATCATGATCTCCAGATTCTTTTCCTAAGCGGGTGTAAAGTCGCTTGCGCTCTCCATTATTACCGGCCTCGGGGCTAGTCTGCTCTTCATCGTAAGATATCATCTGACATGGTGTAGTGGCTAACATTATCGCCTTTCATAGAAATTGGAGCGCGATAGCCCGGGGTTCGATTCCCCGTATTGGAATATTTGGATTTATTTTGTACTTTTTGGATGCTTTTTTTCGGAATTTGCTTTGGCGGGAGCTTTGATTCGGACACAAGGAGGGTAGAAATTGGCTGTAGGATGTCCAGTGAGAAGTATTTGAGGTACGAGTGATTATTTTTACAGACATGGTGTAATTAATTATATGGCGGAAAGCATATCGAAAGACCGAAATGACAGTCTCACTGGCAAGCGACGTATCACACGGAATGATGGGCGAACCGCGAGATTCTAAAGTCAGTTTCGAGGTAATTAATATGGTTTTAAATCACCTTTAATTCTCATCCTGCCTATTTCCTTCCCTTCCCTTCGCGCTTTTATCTAATATTTTTTGGGGGGTTTCTACCGAGAGCTTTGACACAGCATAAAATCGGCTGTGGTGGGGAGGTCGGCTGTAAGTAGGGAAGAATTGAGGTACGAGTGATTATTTTTACAGAAAAAAAGCTAATTAACAGGTAACGGAAAGCTTATCCAGGGGCTGAATGAAAATGTGTACTTTGTCTCATGCTGTCGGTATAAAACGAACGCCCGGGCGAACCGAACATGGCTTTGAGGTATGTTCTTAAATCACCCCTTTTGTCCTCTCCTTTGCTTCTTCCCCTTTCCTCTCCCTATAGGTGTGACGTCCCCCAATCAAAGACATAATCTGATATGGTGTAGTGGCTAACATTATCGCCTCTCATGTGATTATTTAACGGTACCGTCCAGAACGCAATAGGCCGGGGTTCAATTCCCCGTGTCGGAATATCTCTTTTCTTTTTTTTTTCTCTTTGCCTTCTTTTTTTGCTTTTCGTTATTTATTCGAGGGATAGGATGCGCTTAATGCGCTCCGATTGTTTGATAACTTGCATAATCTGACTTTCTAATTGTTTTCCAGATCCAGAGTGTTTTGTCTTTATTATTTGAGTCGCAAGTTCTTCACTCCCCGTTTAATTTTAAATTATTCCTAAAGTTGATTCTGATTCCTATCCATCCGTCCCGCGGGAATTCGAGTTTATGATGTATCGTACCGACCCGTCCTCGTCCTTTCAGCGGCTTTTCCCGTCCTCTCATTTGACTCGTAAGCTGTCAATATTTTATTTTCTTGATTATCATTATTTACGCTTAACGGCCTACGGTAAAGAATGTTGGGACGGAATTAAACGTACACGTCAAGCGGACTCGATTCTGAACTCTACCAACGACTCCAGCAACTGGATCAACTAAATTTCTTACTTACTTACTTAATAATCGAGGCGAGCTGTTGGGTATTTTTCTTCTCCATCCAGAATCCCTGGATTTGGCTCGTTGATTGAGGGCAAGCGTAAAGGATACGCAGGACCGTAAGTACAACCCGCTGTTGTCGCCTGAAATTTATTTTAATATCTTCCACCTCTGCAAAGAGGATATGGTATCAAGAACCGGATGACGCTGGTTTTTAGAATGGGCTATGATGGTATGCAGTGCAAAAAAAAAGAAAATTCTTTGAAATGAAACGGAGAAAAATAAAAAGGCACGGTCTAGCCTCACGGGGGGGTCGAACCCCAACCTTAAGATACCCTGGATAAGAGCCTCACGCTCTACCGATTGAGCTAGCAAGGCAGGTTGGGAAAAATTCGTCATGTCTCGTTCCGTTCTGATGTTCTCTGTTTATCAAGTTTCCGATCATACAGAGTATGATTAATTATACGCCCTTGTTTGGAACGCGATCGCCCGGGGAGCAATTCCCCATATCGGAAGTGTCTTTTTATTTCTTTCCTTTGGACTTTTTAATGGACGCGAGGATGGGGCGCGGGGCGGCTAAAGACACGTCGTGTGAGGGCGTACATATTATTATCTCCAGTTCGACCCGCGACATCTGTGCGTATCCACATTATAGTCCATAATAACGAATCTCTGACACCATAGTAAGCAGCGCTTTCTTCATACCCGTGATGGATGAATATCCTGGAAGTCACCGGTCGTATACCGTAAAACGAAAGCTTTGGCGTGTAGAGCCATCTTTCTCTTGTTGTACCCTGCGTTGAATGCATGGAATTTCTTCTCCACAAGAGTGAGCCCACGGTACTCTATCTTGACCGAGACTATTTTGAGGCATGGCTCAAATCTAATATCTTCAGATGATCCAGATGATGATGTGGTCTGGTGCGCTGCGTCAGCCTGCAATCCTACGGTGATATGCCTTATTCTCCCCCTGGCCCTAGTGTCGCAAAAATCCAACAAAACTCCATACATTGCATAAAATTGCTTTAACATGTCGTCAGACCTCGGTCGGTTTATAATGCACTGTCAGACTCATGGAGTCTATCATGCAGTATAATGCATGATTAAGCAATACTATCGTAGCAGAGCCCGTCAGTACTAATATTACTGATTTTCAATCTTTCGACAATACACAGAAATTATACTTTATTTTTCTATGAAATATATCTACAGATCATCTACTATATATATATGTATGGTAGAAATATCCTGAGGAAATACTTAATTACAGGGAATGAATGGTATACTATGTATGTTGAAATAGAGGGCCAGTGCACGTTAGTACATGGTCGTCATAATCTATACAGTAGACCTATATGTTGTAATGTAATCTGCACAGGAAGTGTCAACCTATATTCAACGGTGAGCTAATAGTGACTCACTGGACACCGGAGAACAAGGGTCATCGATATCGTCAGGAAAACCTGCAGGTGTTACGGAGACCTATGTAGACCCCGTAGCGCTGGTAGGACTGTAGTACTCCGTAATCCTAGCCGAGGTTGAACGGTTGAGTGGATGACCGCGTCCCATATCTCCCCTCCCGCTTCGCGATAGGTAAGTACACATGCCACTAGGTTCGTACCCAGTATCATGAATCTTAGCTCGGTGTTAAATTCCCTGTGTAGCAAGCTTTTTTGGCGAGTGGTTGAGCCCTTTCAAATGGAGAAAGATTAAAAGAGAAGCGCGGAGGAAAGGGACATCGATATTTTGGGAAACGGGAGCGTTCCGATTAAGGAAACGAAACCCATCAGCGTTCACACGCTTACGCGACTCGGAGTCGACAGGCGCAACCTCCTCCAGTCATTCATGATCATGACGACTACATACGACGCCAGCCTATACTCTCTTGCCTTCTCATAAACCCACGTTGATATTTCCATGTTCCCAATATTCGACTTACAGGTATATCTATCATATAGGACTTTCTCTTCAGCTCAATTGTAACTATACAAATGGAATAACAACAACAACAAATGTAAGCCTGGTGACCCAGTCTTACTACGATTGGACCTTCACATTTGCATTTCCCATTATAGACATTACAGTAACTTACATAAACACCGAACCTGTAACCCGTACCCTGTACATGTAGACCGTCCTAGTTCTTAGACGTATACACAGTGGTCCTGTCAAGTTGTGTGACCGCTCAGTGAGCCCTATAGATGACGGGCTTTCAACAAACGTCCTCAGATAACTCCTCAAATTTTCAGCCGAACAGCCACATAATTTGTACCTTTGGATTGGGACGGCGCACATTTTACACCCTTTTCCACCCAGGTAGGCACACCATCATCAGGGATCAATTATCTAGGAACTTGAAGATTGGAGCAAAATCAGTATACTTCCGAACTCGCGAGCAACACAAATGATGTCATGTACAGTCAACCGAGTCATTTCCTCGATAGTATGTATCCCTAAATATTCCCGGGCTTAAAATTGCTGATGGCTGATGTTCCAAAATCCGGTTCAACCGGTGAATATTTACAGGCTAAAACGGAATAAATCTACAAGGTAAGCTGCAATTGAAATGCACCATTTGTGTCAACAGATATCTAGAACAACATAGGGTAATATGTACAATAGATATATCACAGTCAGAATAATGTTATAATGTGGATGCCAATGAATATGAACGAAAAGATAATACAATGCTAATGATATGATGATGATCCATGCTCTGAGCCCAACGACAAAGAGCTCGAGAAGAATGGTGGTAGAAGGCGAAGTCGAGTTTATGAGCGTTAAAATATCAAATTATTCTGAAGAAAAATAAATCCCTTTGAGTACAACTACCAGCATTCAAGGAAATAAATACTCGCAATTATTATCGTTAGCCGAGGCTTTAAAGCAATACACAGGAAACTGTACCGCCTGATGCTGCCTCTTGGTCAACAGGTCCGTCAATTTGCGGTTCAGCGGCGGCGGCGATGGAGCTGACGGCATCGATGATGGTGAAGAAGAAATCCATTTGGAATAGAATGAATAAAGTAAATAAGACTTGTGGGCCTTTAGGGCTGTTGAATGCGAATGAGGCAGCTGAAGCTAAGGTGAACTTTGGATGCCCTGTTTTTATAATGTTTTACCAACCAGATAAATTTGAATATTGCATTGACCTCCAAAATGGGAAATTGTTCGGGGGTTTACAATAAGGTCTTCGTTTCCAAAAACACGATGAACGACTTCCTTTCTCAGCTTAGTCACCGGGTTTTTCATTCAGGAAGGCTCATCGGCCCAGAATCCAGGCTGCTTGCCTCCTGTATCATCCTCGTTTGGTCTTTCTGTTCGACTCTTTTGGAATATCAAGACATACAACGGAGTGGGAGGTTATTCGTGCACGTCATCAAAAAACTTGATTTGATCTGATAGGCTGCTGAGAATTCAACGGGATCTACGGTGGGCCGTCCCTGGGCCTGGAGCTTGAAGAAATGCCGGGACAGAGGATGGCAGACCACATTAACCACAGCTAAAATTTTTTTGAGGTGTGCTACTTGTATGGCATGTCCTCTCTATTCTTGTCGTATTGTGTGAATTAAATCAATGGACCGACCCAGGTGGAGGCCCCGCAATTTCGGAAGGATGGCAGTAGTACTAGTAGTAAGTTGCCCTGAGTTGCCTCGAGGCTCTTGGGTATGACTTTATCAGTGGCAAGCAAGATATCTTTTCCAGATTTTTGCCTGGAAATTTCCCATCCGTTAAGGAACAAAGTGTAGAAAAGATGTGGTCGTAGCCTGTCGCGGCGGCGCGCTTCGCTTTTATATTCTTTTTCGGGCGAACATACTGTACATGACTATATATGCGCAACACCCAATGATCAACTATAATCAAGCCATGTCTCAAACTAAGATTAGATTATATAAATATCCCGGACTCGGGTAGTCTGCGACTAGAAAGACTTACTAGGAATAGTACCCCAAGGTCTGACATTGACAATGCTATTTTGCTATCTGCCTTGTTCCCTTCCACGGAATTTGACATCAAAGAACTTTCGAAGGGCCTTACTGCTACGGGAGTATCTGTTCTGTCGAAGTTCTCGTGAATTCTCCATTTGGCTTAGAACTGCTTCTCTCCGTACTTCTCCTCGTCTTGCCTAATAATGCTGAAATTCTCACACAAGGGTCCGTTATTCTTATCTATCTCCGTACAAATATCCACTCTTCACTCTTTGTCTAATTTTCTGGGCGCTAGAACACTTTTCACCTATATGGCTACGTAGGAGCGCGCTTCAAGTAGTAGATCTGATGCATTTCAATATTTTATTGTTATTTCTTTAGCTGATGGAAAATCTATTTTAAGATTATAAATTTTAAGGGTTTTAGTACTCATTGATGCACAACTGCCATTTCGAGAAACCTTTCGTCACCCTGTGTAGCTTAAAGACGGAACTCAGGAGGCTTATCTCCCGATGTGGCTACCAGCGCTGATTTTGACCATGTCCGTTGTAAACGATGGCTATTATTTGTCCTTAAAAAGGATAGTGATATAAATTTCCCAAAGGAGCTTATTGTCTCTAATTTTGGCGTTAGTGGATTGACTTGCTTTCCCTGGGTATTCTCAGTAGCATTTACCCTGACGAAATTATCAGTACATTTGGGGTTAGCTAATTCCTCACCCTGTTCACACCTAGTAGATAGAGCAGAATTTCAAACCATTGCATTTCTCGCAACAGAAGATGAGCCAGAGTTCGCGGAATCTAGTCCTCTACTGTAGAGTCTGCTCCAAGCTAGATTGTCATCATGATCATGGAACTAGTCGTGGTCCTATAACCTGCTCAATTGATGCACTCTTGAGACTTTCACTGTCTTAAAGCAAGTACTATATACAATCTATGTGCCTTTCTAAGTCGATGGCCAATCTCATAATTCTCGAATACGTTAGCTGTAAAATTATTTGAGTCAGTGTACCCTATGATTCAACTCGTATCCAACAGATGTTCCGTAGCTGAAAGCCTGCCAAAATTCTGGGAGCTAGGCAGTATCTCAAGATGTGGTCCTTAAAATAAACTTTCTCATAATCCAATGATTCTAGTGATAAGGTACGATTTACAGAAAAGCTATGATTTGCGATCTCATAATTCAAGGAGATTTCTTGTGTGCATATATACATTAATATATCAACAAATACAATTTTAAAATACGATCGAAATCAAATATGAATGAATGCGATGGCTGAGCAAATATGAAGTCGATGTAGGATCATGATGTTAAAGAAACGAGTCAGATGTTTAGGTATATGCGTGACAATGGCCCCGAAGGGAACAGAAGACGAAAGGGATGATGCGTAGCTCCTCAACCAGGCTGCGAGTCTGTACATCTATCGAAAGATTAAATCAGTGAACGAGTAAAGCCTACTAGATAAACTCACATACTAAATTCTCCAGCGCCATGTACTACAAGAGAACACAAGAGACGGTGCCGCCGCTTGTACTCTCCTGATCGACCGGACCTTCAGTCTCGGGGGTGCTGGAGACGGCTTGGATGATGGTGGTGAAAAAATCCATTGCTAAGTGAAAACTTAGAAAAGCAGATGGATACTGTTGCAGATGACTATGGAGCCTGTGGCCTGAAGCATCTCATAGCAAACTCGTTCGTACTTATACCTGACGATGTCATGATCGCAATACGACTGGAAGTAGTGAAAATTTCTTAGAAAGGCACACAATAAACTCCACTTCCATATTCGCCTTGGATCTTTTGGCTGTTTATGGCTATTTGAATTGTTAGGACCGCTGAGTTCCTTGAGATAGTTTAGGAACATTGGGAGGGCGAATTGCCATATTTGGTAAGTACGACCCCATGTCTGCCACCGACATGCACAGCCAAGTTGAAAGTGGATTTTGCCTCGTGTTCTCCAAATAAGTATAGCTTTTTGGACCCTCTAACTTAACTCGGTAAGTCGTTGCTTCAATTTGGATGTTAGTGATTCCCTGAGTGAGTGAAACTATTGAACGCAGAAAATCGGCGAAATTCAGTAGTTGAACAACACTTGGCAAACAGTACCGCCGTCCGGCTTACACTGGCGGTTACCCCCCCAAATCCCTTATATAATTATTCATAAGCCTTTATTTCATTCGAACGTCTTGTACAATATATCAAACGTGGATTTGCATTCTCATCGGAATTATTGGTCACGGGTGGGCCGCAGTCGGCAACACCGTGGTTGATGATGATGAACTTGAACAGAGGACCTCCGAGAGATTGATATGACTAAGTTGGACTCTTGGATTTATAATTATCTTTTAATCCTATATCCTCGAGATTACACTGATAGAAGAAAACCGCCTGCACTCGTTGACGGCCATCATCTTTCGAAGAGACAAATAGTTCCGGCCAGCGCATCTTTGTTTGAGTGATGCCTCCGATGGATAACGTCCATCTAAATACCTAATGGTGGATTAGACCCCTTGTCCGCTCAATCTGGCAACTTCATTATTGTACCTCCAAATTTGTATTGATGACAGTGCGGTGGCAGTACTGTCTTCTGCTGACTCAATCCATCCGGAAGTACTAGTACTTATGTAGCGAGAAATATTCCGTTTATTACCGCCTTTTAATCGTTGGAGGATCAATGTATATAAATAATTACAAGGATACTGGAAAAAAAGAGCAACATTGTATCTATCCCTTAAACTCGACCCCCTTCAAGCAGGGGTGAAAAGAAGAACTTCCCAAATATACGCATGTTGCAAGGAAGCAACATGCGGCGATTTGGGAATGCAAGTCAAGTCATTTCTTCTTTTGATATTGGGTACTACGGTAGAAAGTCCCGTGGTCCCGAGGCTAGTAGCCTGAATCTACCTCCGCGATTCAGACCCAACATGGAATGAAACTCTCAGATAAAGGTTTATATTTTTTTCTGTAAACGAGTGCTTTCAAATGACACTATAATGCACTGATACTTACAAGTTCCATAAAGTGAAATCTACCCTTCCTATGTATGGATAGCACGTCGTACCTAACACATATCCGATATGGTGTAGTGGCTAACATTATCGCCTCTCAATTTGGTCGCGATAGCCCGGGGTTCAATTCCCCGTGTCGGAATCTTTTTCGTAATTGCTCGAGGAATTGTGGGCTTTGAGGTGGAACGTGGAGGAGGATGGAGGAAGGATAGGCACCGATCAATTTTTCAACACGGGATCTTTCCGATTAAGGAGACGGAGCCCATATGCGTCCATACGCTTACGTAACACTCCCAACTTCTTCTCGACGTCCTCACTACTTACCGAGTAAAATATGCCAAAGGTATCTCATTACCATCTACTCAGTTTATCATGTTCTGATACTAGTTTTATTTAGCCTTGACGTTTGCTATTGTCTGATTCATCTCATTGTTCAATTTATGGCTCTGCCCGACTGAGTTGGCGAAGTTACAATGCTTTCGTCAATTTGGGGCATCCTATGTTTCAAACACAATAATACCATTGCAATGCATCAATATTCCTGGTCTGGAGGATAGTTACTACTCTTCGGACCATCTTCAGTGATGGGTCAATTCTCATCGATTGTGCATTTCAGTCAGTTGCCCATGCTCATGTTTGTTGCCACAGCGTTGCTCAACTTCAAGGATCAGAAACCCTTCTAAGTTACATTCTTTAGCGACTACATCTCTGAGTATTTTAAGATAATTTACTTATCTCAAAGCTCAACATGTTCAAGCACTCTATTATTCTCATCCCGGGTACATGGACCCACAATGGGGTCCAACCATTGAACTATTTGTTCCAACATTCTCCACACGGAGCCTTCCTGTTCAACCACCACTACCATGCCTTCACCTACCGCCCAAAACGAAACCTACAACGAAGTAGATGAGGATCCCCTAATCACCTCGTTGATTGCTACCCTCGCAGGAATAGAAATAAGACATTCAGGTCCTCCTCATCGATCAGTCTATGATCACGGTCTGCAAATACCGCCTCAAACGACAGGGAATCTGCCTCATTTTCCACACGATCATCCATATCCGACAGTAGACCAACAGGGGTCAAGAAAGCCCACAGAGACAAAGGCAGTGTCGAGTTTCCCAAGTTTTTCTTACAGGCAGCGACGAGATCAACCGGCGGTTCGTATCCTTCCACGCTAGACCCAGATGCATCTAGTGACTGGAATGAAGACGAGTCGAATGGCTCAGAAGCCATCCCAACTGTGCCAACGGAGAAGGAACAAGAAGAAGCTAATGGAGTTGGGTTTTATTATAAGAAAGATCATTGCATTTATGTCAGGTGCGTTTCTCTGCTACTTTAATTCATGTCTTTGGAATTTACTAATGACTTTTATCTTTAAAGGTCATTCACTGAAGAAGATATATATCAAGGAGACGTCCTTGGTATGTGAATTTCTCTGTCAGCCTCAGCACTTTCAACAACTAAATATATATTTACATAGGTAACGGTGGTTCTAGAATTGTGCGGACCTGTCAGCTCCGTTCCAGGGACATTGCCAATGATCGCACTAGCGTGCTAATCAAAAAATACGCAATCAAGACTGGCCTTGATGACACGGCATGATACAACATAAAAGAGGAAATGTGCGTTCTCGAGATCTTAAGGCATCTCGTATCATCTGCTATGGTTCAGTATATTGGAAGGTACTACATGCCTCGAGAGGATGAACACATTATCCAGACATCATATATTTGGAAGGAACCTGAAGAGATCGATGCAATGTACAAGGTTTCAGGATATATTATGAAATATATGCCAGGTGGAGATCTTTGGTCATTGTATTCGAAGCATCTTCTCGACAATTATGCGGAACCGCTCACGCACGGCGTCCATCCATCTGTTGTCCGCTTTTACGTGGTTGATATCCTCCAAAAGCTGCGACAAATCCACTCTATGGGCTATTATCACGGAGATGTGAAGATGCAGAACCTTATGATGACCGAGGAAGGGCGTGTCCTTTTTACAGATTTTGGTTCGGCCGGCCGGGATCGTTGGTCAGAGCGGTTGCACCATCCAGAAGGAACGGTTATGGTTATGGCTCCGGAATTTTTTCTGTGGGATAACCAAAGTGGATATATGATGCCTGGAGATTTATGGGCTGTTGGGATACTGGCGTATATGTTGGTGTTTTTCGATCATGTGGGTTTATTTTATATCTCTTACCGGGGTTCAAAACTGAGGTATATGTCGTACTCCAGCCTTACGAGAATGAAGCCGAGGAGGAGCCATCTGATGAAAATGTGTACCCTAAGCTTATGCAGTTTGTTCAGTCGCCTGAATGGCCTGTTATTGACGAGGACGACCCACTCTGCAAAGAAAAGGAGGAAGCATTAGACTTCATCCAAGATCTTCTTGTATATAATCAGGAAGAACGACTCTCGTGGCATCATATCTCTTATCATCCATGGATTAAGGAACAATGGTATGCCATGAAGTATCATGAAGTAGAGCCTGAGGTAAGAGTATCTCGTACTAATGCATAAAATTATTTCAACTCGAGCCCTTTCATATAGGCTCCGCTTATTTATCGTGATGACAAGTGGGTGATAGCGAAGTCATGGGAGAATTATCTTGTATAAATACGTAATGGTCGTTCTTTTATGTGTTCGTATGTTCGCTGCGGTTTGTCGAAGGTTTCATATTGCTTTTAATTATGATGACTACACATGAATTCAGGATTTGTCTGTTATGTACTACAATATTAATTGAATGATTTATTGGTGTTTTCTAATGTGTGCGAGGTCCTTGGAATATTGCACAGGATAATTAATTTGCAGTGGAGTGTAGCTGCATAAAATCCATTTGCAAAGGGTTGGGTTCGGGTTGGGTTCGGATATCCAGTCATAATACTACTTAGAATATTTTGACCATGAGCCCCCATCCAGTAAGGCAAATCTTAGCGGATGTGCCAGTACTGCTCAGAGGCTCCATGCGGCGGACTAATACTACTAAGCGTGAAAGGGAATGAAAGGCAAAAGGTTGCCTATCACTTTAATGAGATATTAAAATATGATAAATAAACATGTTGTCCTTATTATTACCAGAATTATTGAGCCCATTCTGTGCCACGAAGTGAGGAACATCGGGTGGCACAGTGGTGACTCATAGGCATTATTGCAAATAATCTGATCTATTTTGGATCAACAAATAGAGATATCCAAAGGGGAATTAATGAGAAAAGTATCTTCAAAATACACTCAGAAGACAGATGTTTATTTGAGTTGCGGCCAGGAGGCGGAACCAAATTCCGTTGCTCGGTCACCGAGACGAGTCACTGGCAGCAAGCTCCCTTAGCTATATGGATAAACCAACGACAAGCTCTCTCATTCTTTCTTCCTACCACTACCTTCACCTCCATTATGGCTCATCCCAAAGCCGTTCCCGCAATCCAGAAGAGCTACGAAACAAGGTCAAAGACATCCAGGAAACTGGATCACCAGGTTAAGAAGAAAGGCACACTCGGCATAGCCGGCAAACTTCGCAGAGTAATATTGCATGTCACTCCGCCTTCAGGCTATCCTACGCACACATTCACATCTTCTTCACCTCTTTTTTCTTCTTCTGATGCGACCCGCGACCTCAAATACCTACGAGACGTCTCTGAACCATCATTTTCGTGCATCAAAGCTGCTGGGCCCAGTCACTCGACTACATCCCACAAATCCAGTCGTACCTCCTGTCCTTCTCTCAAAAGAAATTGTGGTCATTCCGAGGATGAGGAGGTGATGCTGTCTGGAGTCATCTGCTGGGATAAATGGTCGAATAAGGAGGCAAGGTACGAACCGGTCATAGTGCCTTTGTCGTCTTTGAATACTAACAATTGCTTCAGGTGCTTTAAGGAGACCGATATCGAGGTTGGCAAAGTTTTGGGTATGTTTATATCGCCCCCGTTCGAGAAGAAACTGAACTGACACATCTTGTCTTATAGGCGAGGGGTCCAATGGCCACGTCAACGTGTGCCATCTCCGTGCCCGCAGAGGTGTTGATCACGTTCGACGTGTTCACCTTCCTCGGAAATACAAGGCCGAGAACGGTATCTTGGCTGTTCAAAATGAGTGCGTTGTCCACGAAGAACTTACGATGCACATTCCGGATGCCATCATACCATGCGTAGGCCGTCTGTACAAGAGGCTGAAGGTTGACCACGAGGCTCCATCCACCGTCGAAAATACGTCGTCGTCGTCCAAATCCTCCTCCGAATTCGTTCCCAAATCCTCCCCCAAGCCCGATGACGCCACCCACGAGTTCGTTGGCTTCGTCATGGAGCACATGCCAACCGACCTTTTCTCCCCCATCCAAGACCTCTCAAAGATGTACCGAGTCACTGGCACGCTTGGCCTCCATCCTCACGTCGTCTGGTGGTATATCATTGAGCTTCTGAAGCGGCTCCATCAGGTTCATGACCAAGGTTACTTCCACGGCGACATCAAACCCGAGAATGTCATGGTCGACACCGGTGGCCATCTTCGCCTCGCAGATTTCAGGTCAGCGAGGCTTGATATCGAGAAGAACTGGAACTATCACGTCGCTGGGACGTCTGTATTCATGCCGCCTGAGTATTTCACCTTTACCCCGAAACCTTTCTATGGTCGGCAGCATCCTGGAGATCTATGGGCCGTTGGAGTAATAATGCATGAGATGCTTTTCGGGAGAACGGTAAGTAACTTCTTTCCTCAACATCTCCATGTTTGCTGATTGCTTCCATTAGCCCTTCAACGGCGCATCAGACACTGAGGTATTCCGTAATATCGTCGACACTCTTGAGAAGGACGACTGGCCAGTTATCTCCTGGTCGGAACCGTGCTGCGAGGAGAAAATGGAGGCTTGCGATTTCATGCAGTGTTTTCTTAACTCTTCGCCAGGGGATCGGATTTATTGGGATATCATTGAAGATCATCCTTGGGTGAGAGATCAGTGGCAGGGTACCAATGGTGTTCGATCTCAGGTAAGCTGTGTATCACTTTATACATCCAACCTTTATTGATCATAACTTCACAGCCCCCGCTTGCTTTTAACGGCAAGGACAGAGTGGCACCCGAGGAGTGGAGAGAGTGCCATGAAAATTATTATGTGGAAGAGACCATTGCTTAATTTCTCATCACATTCCTATTCGCCATGACATATCATGACTCCGGTAGATTGATTTATTCCTGCTAATGTTTGATTAGATGCTGTATAACGCTGTTGTATTTGTTAAATTGGAGAAGAGGCTGTCAGTAATGTGCATTAGTTGACTTGGCCTGGATTACATGTATTACGTCACCAAATTGTGCTGCCTTATTTGTATTATTGCTTGAATATCAACTTGACCTTGATTATTAGCCTTATCAGTCATCGGAAACAGGTTGCGCGTGTGTGAATGTAAATTCAATATTCAATGGGGAAGGGTTAAGAATAAACAGATTAGCGAGAAAAAAGCCAATTGACATTTAGTTGTCATAAGCTTGTCAATCAATCATCCTATCGTTGATTCAGGACATCTACATATGCTTGAAGTAGCAAAAGATTCGGGTCTTGCTCCATCATAGGAGGAGAATTGGAGTCTTTGTCATTGTACGAGGTGGTATGGGTCTTTGTCATCGTACGAGGCGGTATGCCAGAGCTTATGGGAAGATCCTCTACGATCATCCTCACCGTGTTAAAAAGCCCCGGAAAGCCAACCTGCACTTTCAAAGTGAGCTGTAAATAGTTCGCCCGATCAGAAGAGCTTTCTGAATACAAATTACTGCAAAGCCCTTACAGAAGTCGATATTGAGCCCATGTGGAAGGGTACGTACAAATCAGAAAAGAGAAGCGTGCCGGTGACGTTGATCCCTTCTGACCAAAACCCTTGCTGTGGCTTATTGGGATCGACCGCCCACGTTGGTGCACTTCGAGAAATCTCTACGTCTTTACACCATCCGTGGTGGTTTCCATATCCGGAAATATTAAACCCAGACGCGATCTTCTCGGTGATTGTTTCTGATTCAATTGCGCTGTCCCTCAGAACTAAATCCGAGTAAAGTTGTATATCGATATTTTCTAGAGAAGGATTTCGAGGAAATTCGAAGGATTCGGGTTGGGATGAACAGGAGAGGGCAAGAGGGGGTGATTTGCATGTGATTTCGATGACGATTGGAAGGGGGCAGAGACGTGGATAAGTTGGTACGGCGGGTAATCTGATCTAATATATATATCAAAATCTCATAAACATATCAGACGTAGAATTAAAAGTCATGACATACTTTCAAGTTGACACTACCCGAAGACCAAGAAAATATAGATTTCCTGACGTTATCTCTCTGTCCGTAAGTGACCCATCCCCCCATCCAATTTGACAAGGCTTTTGCGTATCGGGGAGCCGGACTAGTGTCCACAGGTACAACGTAGAAATACTGCTCTGCACTGACATTAAAGCTATACCACCGACCAGCTACGCCTACAGCACGGATGTAATATGTAATCTTTGCGCCGCTTTCGTCCCTGTTTCCGCCTGAATAAGTCGGGGGAAGATCCTTGTATGGAAGCGCGAATGAAAAAGGCAGCGAGACGAGGTCCGATTCAGCCTTTGGAAATGGAGTCTCGGATTCCCAGAGCGTCTTTGTGGAATCTAGTAAAGTGTAGTGTTGTTCTAATCTGCGCCTCTGGGGTTTTAATACTGTTACTCGCTTTGGCTTTGGCGTCGAGCCCTCCGAGTCGGTTTCTGCGTCAGAGTTGGCCTTACCCTTTCGCTCCTGCAGTATCTCAGTAACATGGAACCATCTAGTATGCAACCGTCAGAATTCTCAGATAAAAATGTACTTGGAATGCACCTCCAAGCAACGTAACTCACAATTTAGCTTCCCCGTGCAGATACAGCTTTATTGCCTCTAGTTCTTTCGCCCTGGCTTCAAGGACATTGACAATTAGATTGCCTTCAATCTTATCACCTGGGATGTAGGGACCCTCAGGAAATGAAAAGGAAAGAAGGGTCGGTCTTGGCATGGCTGCTGGGACACGTATGCGGGCTTGAGATTCGGTGGCTCCCACTAGCGCTCGCGGATAATTTATATGCGACCTTAAGGCGGTGCATACTGTGCAAGCCAGAAAAGAGACAATTCTATCAGAAATCTATATTCGATCCCTTTATCTTAATTACGATAATTATACTATGTATATCTTCTATTCTTTAGAATATTGTCAAAGCAACATCCATGGCTCAGATTTCAAGCAACAATGTTGTCAATAACTATTTATTTATCTTATTTACAAGCTATGTCTGTTTCTCATTGCGATCTTGGCAAACTATCAGACGGAACGTTCCTTGAGACTCTACCTCCAGGAACATTCTTAATATCCTCCAATATCGGAAATGTGCATCGCCTCCGGGGAAACTCTGAAAATACGCTGCGTTGAATAATGGGTATAACAAAAGTATCCAGATATGTTGTGATCACGCTTGAACTCAAGATTGATTGGACATAAGGCATAATCTTAGTCAGAATTTCGAGCTGAAGTCGAGGGTTCGACTCGGCCCGATGATCTTTGTCCAACTCGACGAGGCTCGATCCTTCTGAGGCTCGAACTCCGCGTTTCTTTACCGTTATTAGCTTATGGTCTAGAAACCGCAGTTTCTTTTGAAAGGGAAATTGCTCCTTTGATATCAATTTAAAGAAGCCATATCGCTGAAGCCGGGAAAAGAAGTAGAATTTCTGCAGTACCTAACGTTCCTTAACATACTTCCATTATACTACCTCAGAATGCTTGGTAGACTCCTGGACATCTCAGTATTCCAAAAGGTTCTAAAACCGCTAATGCAGTTGATAATGTGTACTCAGCATATATTATAAATAACCCTTCTTCATATACGTACGAGAAATACTTTAAGAGAACTTCCTTCATCAGGAAAGTTGACACAGAATCTGGTTCAACGCCCGTGCTGGGAGTGAAAGGCGGTGGTATGTAGGGCTATGTAGTCTATATACCGATTCCTAGTGACTCCGTACTTACCTATCCTACCTAGTGCTACCTAGCACTATGGGGAGTTAGCGCGCGTGGGACGCTTTGCTGATGTTGACTTGAAAACCAAGCTGTGCATACTATTCCCTGACAGGTTGCTCGGCCCGAGCTTGCGCTTGATATAAACTCCCACATGACGTCTTTGGACCACTGCGGAATCTTTGAATCGAAGAGGGAAGGCATTGTTGAGAAGGCTGTGCTAAAACGCCTTGCTGGAAGACCCCGCTGATGATTTCAAATCGCAAAGGGGTACCAACCAGTTGCTTAAAGTTTTCAATCGGATCCCAATCAGGCTCCAACTGTCTCCTTTCCCATCCTCGTGGTTAGTGCATTGCCTTTCCCTTTGATTATAAGAGTCAAATAGGACCTACCAGAACCGGAAGCCTTCGTAATAGTGCTCCTTTCCCAGTACTCGA
>KN837294.1:141232-156011 GCA_000827215.1 Sphaerobolus stellatus SS14 | reverse complement strand
AGGATTTCGAATCCCTGCAAAGGGGTACCAGTCCGCTTACAACCACGAGCTGCGCTCCAATTGTACCTCTGGCTTATAACTCAAGGAAACCTGCCTACGGAGCCCGACGAGCGCCAGCTTAAAACATTGGGTATTGAGTTTTGATCATTGGGTTTTCGGTAATAGGCGATGGGTAATGGGTATTGGGTAATAGGCTTTTCATGAGTCCTTTCTCTGATATTGGTACAGATATCCATGTGTCTAGCTCTATAATGGAAATGTAATGAGTGTAATTAATTTTCTTATCAAAATGACAGGATTTTCGACCATTGCATAAACCGTTGATAGAAGGAGAATGAGCTAAAAATAACGTGCCTAGACTTTCATCCCGGCTAATGTGACCGACAGGACTATCACCTTATCAAACTTTCATAATGCAAATTGATCTTTCCCAAAGGATTTATGTGCCAGAGATCCTGCAGTAGACGTTAGCTGGTTCCTTAACAAGTCCTAAGTGAGTTGTTGGGAAAGGGGGGTGCATATATGCACCTTGAGTTTAACAAGCAAAATGAACTCCACTATAGCCTTCTTCTTCGAGAACATGTACATCTTTGATACCAGGGAATTGCACGGTTGGCTGCTCACTATACGGATCTTGCAAGTACTACCAGAGATTTTTATTTATTTATTTATTTTGGCCGAATATATTCCAGGTGTATATATGCACCCCCTTCCCAACAGCTCGCTTAGAACTCGTTAAGGAACCAGCTAACATCTACTGCGGGGAACTCTTGCACATAAGTGTTTTAGGAAAGAATTTGCATTATAAAAGTTAATAAGGCGGTAGTGCCGCTGATT
Organism: Sphaerobolus stellatus SS14; assembly: GCA_000827215.1. NCBI lineage: Eukaryota > Fungi > Basidiomycota > Agaricomycetes > Geastrales > Sphaerobolaceae > Sphaerobolus > Sphaerobolus stellatus. The sequence goes on along the minus strand of KN837294.1, from coordinate 155,174 downwards.
CACTTTAGCCGGGGCAAAGGTCTGGGCACGTTATTATTAGCCCACTTTCCCTCCATCGACGGTTTATCCAATGGTCGAGAACCATGCGATTTTGACAAGAAAATAAGTGATAATTATTACATCTCCATTATAGAGCCAGACACATGTATATCAGTACAGATATCAGGGGAAAAACTCATAGAAATTTATCACCCAATACCCAATACCCAATGTTTTAAGCTGGCGCCCGTCGGGCTCCGTACCTGCCAGAGCTTGAAGCCGCCTTCGTAATCGTGCTCCTTTCCCACTGCTCGTTATGCAATCTGAATTCCACCCCGTGACCTACACCTTATCGAAGTTGGATCTTTGGGATACCACCCTTACTCCATCACGCGAAGATTATCCGGAGTATGTGGTAAAGACTGAGCGGACAAAACGAAAGCTCTTTGGCCTATTCAACACAGGCGCCGATGACTTCGAGACGACCAGCAGGATTTATAAGGACGAGGGTACGCTTATCGGTACTCTGCTCTGGAAGGAGAGCTTGCCGGATACCGTGATCTATAACGGTCATAGTATTTCGATTAACAAGTGGATGGACCGCGGTCTGCTAAATGGAAGGTGTAATATGAGTACATTATCTACGTAAATGAAATAGCTCTAGCCTTCTAGCACGACTACCTTCAAGGATATCCATGGTCGTTCGTATGAATGGACGAATATCAAATTCTATCATCAGCTTGAAGTGAGGATCTCATTTTTTTCATAGTCTAGAGCTTTATAATCACACTTCCGTTTAGCTTTATGCTAAGGCATGGACCGCACCGATGATGCGCATTGTTACTCTTAAAAGGACTCCGGAGTGTCGTATACTCCTTTCGGCGACGAGCAGGAATTTGCAGTAATTTGCATGCCCAGTCGCACTGATGTTTAGAAAGTTAACAACCGAGATCTCAACGCTGTGTTCTACAGAGAGGCTCGACATTGTGGGTCTAAGAGGATCGGAAGTCCTTCATAGATTTATGTAATTTATTTCCTTCAAAGTGTATACTGCACTATGATGTCTTTTCAATACTTCCAAAGTTACATGAATCCCGAAACGTTCACTCTCAGGAGTCAGGAGTAGTTCGAACAAGGACACGAGAAACTTTCAAACCGGTTTGTTCCTTCCTTCTATTTCCAAACTATGAGCACAGTCGGCGGCTTTCGCTGCGGTAAACGTCGCACTAAAGGTACAAAAGCATTCCCCGACCAAGATGTAAACGGAAATATTTCGGACCTTCTAAGAGAGGAGTCGAACAACACAGCTAATTATACATCCCCTCGAATTGGTATCAACAATCAGCTTCAGTATAAAGGTTGCTCCATGCGACTCCAATGCACCCTATTCCTAGCCAACCAAATCATTTGGTAAAGATCGAACGCATGTATACAAGTGGCCGGTCCTGCATCCGTATGAATGAACATCATGTGCAGTTGACGGCACTGCCGCTCGGCGAGTAGATTGAGCTTTGACCAACCAGGGCGAGCAGTGCAAAGCAGTGCCTTCTGGCTGCAGCTGTAAATTAGGCATCCATCAGCGGGTTAGACTCACTTAAATACCAGGTCCCTTGCATCTTGTCTGCAAAAAATGTCTTCTATCACAAATACCACCGGTCCGAGCTCTAGTGCAGCAGTCACGTACACCTTCACTAAACACGACCCTTGGGACACGCGACTTATCCCTGATACATTCCTCGATGAATTCCCCGCCTATACCATCAAATCCGAGCAAAAGCGACAAAAGCTCTTCGGACTAATTCAAACGGATGGTGATAGTTATAATACTGTTACGACTATCACCGATGATGAAGATGTCTTGATTGCCAGTTTGTTGTGGAATGAAAATCTCCCTGACACGGTGATTTATCGGGAGGGACCGACTTCCATGAATAATTGGATGCATCGGCCTTTGTTAGATATCAGGTATGCAAGCTCCATAATAATGAGAAAACATGGCCCAATAATCTACCTAGTAAACGAACGCTCAAGGATGAGAGAGGTCGCAAATATGAATGGAGACATCGAGAAATACCGTCAACTGGTGGTGCGATATAAAGTTTTATAAAAGGTTGCGCGATACTTACCCTACCTCTTTAGCTTTATGCTGAAGATAAGCCTGAAGAGCCTATCGTCAACTTCATACCTGCCAACAAGGATTTCGCAACTGGCGAGATCACACCATCCAAATTAATTCTTACTGAAAGAGCCGCAGAGATATTTGAACTCGCCATTGTGTCGTTCCTCTTTCTGGAGAAGAAAAGGCGGAGAAAGGAGAAGGACGCAGAGAGACTCGCTAGCGTCGCCTTCAATAGGACGCAGCGCGGATGGTAGCACGATCTTCTGAATCATTCTTTTCTGATATCACCATGTCCATATATCGTATATTCGTTAATATTCTCACCTGTACAACAGTCTCTAGATAATAAATATCCAAATAGCAAACCCGAGAATAGCGAGAAGCAACGACAAATAGAAAGTATAATCTAAACTTTTACATGCCATTAGCCCCTATCTTGTAGGTTTTGCGGATAGATTCCCTCCTTCCTTGGACGCCCTGGCGAAGTCGATCGAGAACCTTGACGGTATCCTCCCATGAAAGGCAGGCTAGAGAAAGTAAAATGAATATGTATATCTACAATGTTCAACCGATCAGCTTACCATCAGTGACACTTTGACCATAGACGAGGGCAGAGGGGCCAACAGCAGGGATGTCTTGGCGTCCTAAAGATTAAAATATAACGTCAGATATAAGGACCATTAGAGAATTTCTTGGCGAACCTTCAACGAGATTAGATTCCAACATGACACCCATAATGAGGTGGGCGGTATCAGAGCTTTCTGTTCCTAATTGTTGTGCCTATGAAGTTAACCCCGTCAAACGCAATAAAGATAGTATCAAATTGGCCGAGAAGGCTTACAATATCTTCACCGACGTCGATTTGACGCTTATGTTGCTTTTCAGAGTTTCCATGACTGCAGTCAATCTGCGCTCGTCGTTAATACAGTAATATTGCCGTCAAAGACCACAAGGCATACCATGATCTTTTGGGATTGACCACTCTTGGCCAATTTTTGACCGCAAGCTCGGACGAAAGATGCGGCATAGTTTGGTCCAGTGGATCCTCCACGGAGGATAATGTGGACGTCGGGATTACCCTATCCAGAGAGTAAATTCGATATACTTACGAATTATTACTATGAAATACGAACCTCGGTCTCGACAATGCCACATAGACCTTCTTTTCCGACACTGAGGAAGCAGTGACCACTTCGTGCAGCACGGCATGCTTGGATGGCGATATCAATTCCACCATCAGTGCCGTTTTTGAAGCCAGTAGGCATGGATAAAGCAGAGACAAGTTCACGGTGAACCTAAGATAGAGAAAAATTGGCAAAGAAGTCCTCTAAATAATCACTTATGCGTACTTGCGATTCGGTTGTACGAGCACCAATGGCACCCCATGAAACTAAATCTGCGGTGTACTGAGGTGTGATGGTATCTGAGGATGATTTAGGACGAAAAGTTTTCATACGATAATATATATATACCTAAAAATTCACATCCAGCAGGCAAACCCATCGACGCGATGTCAAGCAATAGTTGACGAGCCAATCGCAGGCCCTTATTAATGTTAAAACTGGATGATACAATAAGCGCCCTGAAGTCCGCTCGCAAACTTTAACGAACCTGCCGTTCATATCAGGATCTGAGGACGGATATCAAATCATCTGTCAAGAATAACGAACATAGAACGTACCATTGATGAGTCCTTTCCATCCAACGGTGGTACGTGGCCTTGAAATGGACGGGTTAGAGGAGGGCGTTCCGCGGTCTGCTGTATGCTTACTTCTCGAAGTAAACACGCATGATGATCAACAGGTCTTCCTTCGCCTCTTGAGCATAGGCCCGAAGCAGCTTTGCATAATCAATGGCTGCTTGTGGGTTGTTAACTGAGCAAGGGCTAAGAATACCGTTAGCACCATCGCATCCACCGCAGTTACAGTAACATACCCAACGACAACAACAATCCTATCATCATCTCCGCGTAAGATAGCCTCCACAGCGCGACGTCCCTCCAAAACGGTGTTGGCAGCAAGCAAAGAACTGGGTCTACCTCAGTCAAAGTGAAATACCGACCACGAACAGCTAGGCTCACAGAGGAATGTCCTCTTGAAGGATTTGAGGAGGAATGAGCGGCCGAATAGACTTGACACGTCTATTCGAGATGTTGTGTGCGTCCTTTAGTGCGATACTCATGGTAGTAGCAGGAATTGAGCGTTGAGTCAGTCGCGTACCGCTAGGCGCTTTTAAAAGTGGCACACGTTCCTGCCAGTACACGTGGCTCTATATGGCTTCATATACGCCCACGGTGCTATGGCGCCATTGACGGCGAGAGTGTTTTGAGCAAAAGTGAGGAAAATGGAAGTTTTCCTTACTAAGTTCCATTCCGCTGCAACTTTAGATTATTTCATCTTCGGATCGGAAAATGGAAGTTCTCCTTACTAAGTTCCATCCCGCTGTGACTTTAGATTCTTTTATCTTCGGATCAGAAAGATGTAGAAGTCTTTCCTATAGATATGTAAAAGAACATTTAGCATTCCGTCCGATCGTACTGCGTTTGACCTCCGTCGGACCACCCTGCATCCACGCCCTTACCGTAGGGTTAAATTTTAGTTAGAGATGGAACACACGTTGCAAATTATTGAAAATTCTACGAATATCATGACGACTCCGTAGTTTAAGCTTGAAATCAAAACTAGCTAAACAACCTCTCCGCTTGATGCTCAACATGCTTCTCATCTTCGTTAAACTCTCCACTTGAGGTTTCTTTCCTTGTAAGGCCCCTGGATAACACGTCTTCTCCGGTGCCGATCTCATTCTTGTCGGGAGATGAGAATATAGTATCAATCGATTCGAGAGGCTAATAATGAGTGGAGTGAGCAGCGCAGCGCTGGATGGTATTTTAAACAATGTTCCGACCTTCAAAGCGGTCTCGGGGTAGAAGAAATATACCACAGGAATAAACGATGCATTGAAAATGGCGAACACTGCTCATGCTTTAGTATCGCGGAAGTCAAAATAGCACAATTCACGTACTGATATAAGTTTTCCAACCGAGGTTCTGGATGGCAATCGGGGTAATCTGAACAATAACGAAGTTGAATAGCCAGTTGGAAATTGTGGCTGTTGCTGCGCCCTTTGACCTCAAGCGAAGTGTACAGACTAGTTTTTAGGGTCATTGTTAGGCGTTTTTAGACATGTGAATGATTGGCCTTACTTTCAGCCGGGTACTAAGTAATAGGAGTTAATATAGGTTCACGTCGGACTAAACTTTGAACAACGTACCAGCCATGGAATCGCAAGCCAGCCGATAGCCTAATGGATATTATTAATGTATATGCCAGATTAAATGTTCCCCAGTAATAGACGCACAAAGAAGGTATTGACTAAGAAAAAAGAAATATTAGTAAATGCAGTAAATGCAGGACGGCTAGAATGACGCACAGACAAACATCATAGCGGCAGCGGCAGCGCCTCGAGTCTTGCTCCCTGTAGCACCTGTTGCCAACAACACTCCTAAAACGATCATTGAAGCCGAGCATCCAGCGGCACAGAACATCATGGATCGACGGCGACCGACTTTTTCAATAATCTACGCAGGGGGTTAATGTTTATTAAATTGTGACTAATGTCGAGGGAACGTACGAAAACTGGGATCATAGCGGCAGCAAGGCTGATTATTCATTAATACCTCATAAATCGAATTCATGGTGGGTATTACGTACTATTCAAGGCCGTTAAATCCAGACAACAATCTGGAAAGATTATTCGAGAGGCCAATAGATTTGAAGACCAGAGTTAGACTGCATATAATCAGCAAATTATTTACCAACAAATAATGGACTTCGTACTAGTAAGTGATCAGATCTAAAATGTAAAACGGTTAGTCCTGGTTTCCAACAAAGAATAGATGACATACTAATTCCGCCCATCTAATCACGAACATGTATGAAATCAGACCCTCAATAACGATGTGAATGCATTCTAATTACGCACCTGTTGCATCAGCTGAATGCCAAAGCAAAGACAGATCCTCCTGAAGTTCTGCATCTCGCCATTCTGGAAAAGTTCCTTCAACTGGAAGTCGCCGGATGCCTCGCGCTCCAATGTGATGGCATCTTCAATCTCTTTGCTTTGTTCGATTACAATGGGGTCTGTAGGCTTCGCAGTCCGCGAGGTAAGATGTGCCAAAATGACACGTGCTTCGTCTACGCGACCTTGAGCAAGAAGCCATCGAGGAGACTCTGGGAGATCAACTAGCATCAGGATAAGAGCAACCGCGAAGACGGTTTGGAAAGCGATCGGAAAACGCTAACTACCAGTCAGTAAGCATCGACTTTAAATACGGAGGGCGTACCCAGCTCAAATCCGAATCAACGAAACTTAAGCCATAATCTATGTGGAAAGAAAATTCACTAATTGCGCAAATAAAAAAATTAAAATAGTGACGAACCAAGCCAATATGACAAGGCGATCCCACCGATAAGCATGGCCTGACCGAATGCAAGGTCACGACCTCGGTGCTTTGGCCTAGATATTTCGCTATTGTAGACCGGAATACTAGCGGTATTCATACCTAAAACAATTAGCCTCGACATAAACATTCAAATACGACTAGTCCCTACCATTTCCAAAGCCAGCCACGATGCGACCTATGATCATCTGAGTGACGGTGAATGAAGAAGCCTGAATCGCAGCGCCGACAAACTAGAGGACATTGATGAGAACACATGCCTGCTGGATTTCTTATAAAAATTACCAAGATTGAGCTTCCGATCATCATTGATTTCCTTCTGCCCAGCATTTCCCCAGTGAACAAGATTAACACAGCCCCAAACATACACCCCATCTATATGAACTGATTAGACACCGTAAATATGAGATGCAGCAGCGATATACCTCGTATAAGCTGACCTATACGTATGGAATAATATTAATGAGAAACATATATGCATGAGATAAGTACGTGAAAGAAAACCTACGATGTTAGCTACTTTGGCAGCCTTCTGTATTTCTTGGCCATTCACAGTTCGCATGAGCTGAAACTGGTTGTTGAAACGGTCTAACAGGAGTAGACCGGATAATACGCCTAAAACAATGCGCTATTGTATACTGGGGCAACCACCGATAGTGATGCATACCTTGATCATATCCTGAAGGCAACGTAACGTCAGAAAAAAATACACTGATAGGAATCCCCTTCACGTACCAAACAGCAAAAATCCCATGGAGGCCGCAGCCGTAACTGAGTTGGCTAGATGCCGTCTAAAGCTCGAATTAAAATACCAGAAGTTACTTGACGCGGAAGAAACCAACCCTCTGAGTCTTCCGAGGCCAAACACCATATTGTCTAAGCTTTACGGGGGAGCGGTACGCCAGCTGGTAAGGTGGCTTCGACGTCTGTGAGCCATTTCATATTTGTACTGAGGTCCTCACCAGTCTAGCGCTTTGTACACCAGATAGTCACGTGCGGATGCAAGTTCCACCGGACCGGGACGCCCGTCTCCACTTCACCGGATTAAATTTACAGCGTGGGGCTTGAAAGATGAATTACTTTACTGGAACAGAATATAAAAGTAAGACTTTACCATGTTCTAGCTTGATTTATGAGGTGAATTTCCAGGACACATTTTATCGGATGGATTTTTCGGAGGCGAAGAGGAAGTCTTGAGCAGGTAGTGGGTCGCACGACGATCTTCTTCTGGTCTTCTATCCTTGGCCCTGTTGTCCGAGTTTCGTAATGCTTCCCTGATGACGTGAATCGATCAATGGTGCATGGAAGGTAGTTCATTCGGGAAAGATTGTCTGACAGCGGCCGTTTTCTGCCCTTGGGATAGATTGTTCCATATACGACGGAAGAAACATTCTAGACTTTAGACCCGTTTCATTTTTCGATATGAACCGAAATGATCAGATCGAAGACGAGAAACAGATAGAGAGCCCGTTCTGACCCCTTCTGGTGAGAGTCATCGCTATAATACAATCGCACTCCATGTGACGCAATCGAAAATAGCCGTGTCCTTTAGATGATAAATCCAAATTGGAAGCCGACAGCAAAGACTATCTTCGGCAATATACGTTGCGAAGAGAAGTAGTGTGTCCTGGACAGCTAAATCTGAAGCTAAAGAAACTTAGCAGGTTCGGCTGCATGTCCTTCTGATATAGTTTCTGATAGACGTGACGTGGATGATACTAACATGATTGAAGAATGATTAGGCTAGTTCATAAGCCAATATGGTAAAGAACCTAACCTATATCAGATCTCTCATATCCGTTCGATAAGAGTGGCTTGCTGGTGGTGAGCGGTGAGCCTGACCTTGCTAGGACTGATCTTGAACATCCACTCCAATGCACGTTATCGCGAACGAGATAGTCATCCTCTGAATCCAAAGGACGAACAGTACTAGACGAAGATTTGCTTCAATTAAGTTGGATGTCCTTGTCAAGTTTTAACTGCAAATTACATACTACCGACAATCCCTCCTATGGAATGTAATGGCGCGTAGGTCGGATGACGTACATCTTCTGTCAAATACCTAAAGGAACTTGGACTGGAGCCCTTTGGGGGCGAGCAAGCCTGGTAGGGAGGAGGAAGTGTGATAGGCAAAGTTTAAAAGACCGTTGTTGTGGGCGAACATGGATCCAATTTCCCAAATCGGAAGGCCACCGATCAGTCCCTCTTTCTGACTCTTGCCGGAATTACATGGCTTAATCTCTTTTAAATGTTAAATGATCACTGTATCAAGATTAGGGAAATTTTAATTGATGATCTGAAGTATATTAGTATAGGGTATTAAGATAATAATACTTATTGTTCAAGGGTGCCGTCACGTACAGGTAACATAGGTTGTTGATCCAGACTTCATATACATTCCTTTTGTATTCCTTTTGTATTTGTTTATTTTCTCTGGCTATGTCGGACTTCACTTCTTTTATGGATGTTCTTGTCGAAATAATACTCATATTAAATACAGTACAGACAGGTGTGATTTGGAACTTTTGTTGATCTATGGGATGTAAGATAGTGTTGGAGCAGACCCAGACAACGAGACCTCTCTGAGTGCCAACAATTATTTTATCATTGATAGGTCACCATATAAGATGAACGGTCATTTTTCCACAGATATTCAAGGCCACCTGAATAATTAAAAACTATGATAATTTAGGCAATAGTGCCTTTAAAATATTTTAAATTACATGGAATGGAGATTGTGACTAGAACTCATGGATACAGATATAGACTGAGTGGTGATGATATACATATGCCAAAAACAACAAGTAATAATACACGGGAGTGGGGGTTGAGGTCGAAAGCTGATCGTGTTAAGTATTCAATTAAACGGGAACTATAGCCAGCGGTAATTGGGGACCCTCCTTTTCCTGACCTTTCACAAAGGGTAATAGCCCTGTGAATGGAGCCTTATAGATCTCGGATTCAGGAGAAGGGCTGAACGTAAATTTCTCTAATAGAGATATTACAATTACATGCAGCTGAAGGATTCTGTGGCGATAATATTAGAATAACAGGTCTCCGTCATGATTGAAATTACATACGCAAATCTCCAACTACAATTGTTAGGAATATAGTAAGATATCTGCGACGATTCAGCTTCAGCTCGACTCACCCAATGCAGCTATGTACGCCACTGCTAAATGTCAACCTGCAATTGCAACATTAAACATTAGTGCTTACACCTTGACAGCCTTGATTGCTAAAATTTGGACTCACAGATTTGCATATACACCCAACGAATTTTTAGGAAGATCACTCAATCTTTCTCCAAGGAAGCGATCAGGATTCCAAACATTGGCATCTTCTCCCCACAGGCTCTTCAATCTGTTATAGGCTGTTACACTTATCATCACAGATTGACCAGCCTTTAGAGACACATGGCTCGTTAGCTCTCCATTGCACATCTTTATAGGTTCAGAGAGAGGAATTGTTCCGTCTTTGCTCGCCCAGCGCAAGATATGGGCCGCATGAGGATGGAACCGGAGAGTTTCCCTAACGGGTTTAAATATATGGGCATTAGCTTGAAACCTCCAATGATTAACGTACTTGATGACTGCCGTGGTATGAGGCAATTGTGATTCCAAATCTGAAGCAGTTGGTTTTTTGTCGCCAAGCTCGTTCCGGAATAGCTTAATTTCATTCCTTAATTTCTCTTGGAACTCAGAATGGCGCGCCAACTCATAGAAAATCCAGCTCAAAGTGGTGGACGTGGTTTGATGGGCTGCCAAAGTGAAAACACTGAAGGGCATCGTGAGTCAGATTTTGCAGTTAGACAAGTTGTATGCGCACATTAGTTGACTTATTAATTCCTCATTGGTCAGTTTACGCTGGGAATCCTCGCTAAGGTTAGAACGAACTTTATCTCCATCAGTCATCTAATTCAATAGTAAAGTAAGAGAGCTCACCCAAGGTACTCATGATATCTTTTCCTTCTGGTACTTGTCCAGCAGTAGCTCTTTTTTCGTTCTCGATATGTTCTAATGCCATTTTCTCAGCATTGCCTTTGAATTTCTTTATCAAAGGGGACCTCATCAATAGCTTCCCAATCGGTTGTAAAAACCAAAGTGGAAGATATTTTAGAAGATCTATCGCGGCTAGACCTATGGCAACGTTTCTCATCTTTGGTGGTTTACTCTGCGTTGCGACACTGTATAGATGGAAAGCAAAGTAAGTGAGCAGGCACCGCCCAAACTGAGCAGAATTAATTCCTACAAAAGCGCATTAAAAACTCGCAGATATTCGCTGGGAGTATCCCCTAAAGCCCCAAAATCATATGAAAATGCACCTATATTATTATATATTGTGTTTCAATATCAGATCGGGTTTATCTGGGTAAACATACCTTTGCCGACCGCGTCGAGCGTCAGACGAGAAAACCAATCATGAACGTTGACTACACAAGGAGCCTCTCCGGCGCTTTGATAAAGATTTGTCCATTTGGTTGCCAACTGTTGATAATCTCAACCTCAATTCCTCTATTGCACCAGTCGCCACCTACTTGTTCAGAAACCTCCATAAACGCAGGGAAAATATCTCTTATGACGGATTGAGAAAATGCCGGAAGAAGAATCTTGCGTTGTCTTGCGTGTTCTTGACCTAGGACAGAACACAAGATGTTCAGATATTTCATAATTCAGGTCAATGAAAAATGGTAAGTCACATACCTATTGATGTCAACAGACTTGAGCCAAAAAGTAGGCGACCAGCTTCGACCAGCTTTCCTTTATTGAAGATATAACCACTAGTATTGAGGACAAAATTTAAAGCCTAGGGTTCAGAGAAGTACTTAGACCAACAGGCCGTGGAAATTCTGAAGTCGACCTGCTTACCTTTGGATCAGCTAAATACAAAACGTTAGGTCTCTGAGCGAGTCCGATGGACATGTCAGTGGTCGTGAATTCCAGGCTTAGAGATGAAGTGTTCCTCACCCCAAAGGAACCCATGAATTTGAATACTGTTCCATGTTGTTCCACATATTCTTGATCTTTATCGCCGATGTTAGGTGTTCCAATGAGATCAGCCAGGTTCCCTATTGAGCTATATCAACGCGAGATCCAGGCGTTAAACTAAAGCGGATATACCTGCTAGCCAAGAAGAGGGCTTGGGTCCATTGACAAGGTCTTCGATGCCTGGATGATGTAGTGTTTTAAGCTGAACATGTTCATCGGAATGGCACTGCTTTCTCCAAATTATACCACCAGCCACGAAGCAGGCGAGGACGCCCGGAAGGATTATATATAAAGTATCAAAGGACATCTGAAGCTGCAACTCTGATATAGAGCAACAAAATGACCAGCTTTATAGATTGCATCTTACACGAAACATACACGAACGTCAGAAGCAGATGCGGACCGGCGGTGCACTGTGCCGTTGTACTTCGTAACCCAATCGTAACCGCCGGCTTCCCCTTTGGGCCATCGGTGATGAAAGATTTCACTTACCAGTTCAAGTTAAGTATGCTTGGAGAAGAAAAATCAAATACTTGAATTGCACCAGACCTATGTAAAAATACTCCTTCGTGTTTTTAGACTTGCCGCAGCACATCGCGAACTTGTTCACGGCATTCCATTGGTACGTGCTATGGTACTTGGTCCTGAAGGAGGAAACTAACGTGAGACCACCAGCCTGAGGAAGCAATCAGTTCACGACCATACCCAAGCTGAATCATTAGGTCATCCAGAACAGCAGGCTAAGTTTGGGCCAAGTTGTACTTTAGTACCTTCGATGCCTTCATCATGTGCGAAGTGGTATAACGTATCTCCCCAGCTTTCCAGCCCAATCAAAGTCTCACTCTTATTCATTACATATCCTCTTCATTAGCTTGTGTTCCCTCTCAACTTCCAACATGCCAGTTGTTAACTCTCGGATCCCCATGAACAACACTATCGAGCAACAAGTCCAAGGAGCGTCAGAGGCGTACGGCAGCCAAAATTCTCTAGTTATAGTTAGAGAAAACTCCAAATCCATTTTAATAGCTTCAGATACACCATAATGTAGGCGTCAGGTGCACCTTCATAATGTGTACAAATTTCTCACAGACATGACGCGGGTGATTCTAACCTGACTAAAGAATGATTAGTTCATAATCCAGTATGGTAAAAACCTACCTATGTAAGAGCTTCCATATCCGTCCGATAAGGGTTGCTTGCTAGAGGCCTGGTGGTAAGCGGCGAGTCTGACCTTGCTAGGACCGATCTTAAGCATCTACCCCAAGGTACTCTCCCATGACCAAGATAGCCATTCTCTGGGTCAAAGAACGAACAATTCCAGACGGAAGACCTATTTCAACTAAGTTGGAGGCCCTTGTCAAGTTTCAACCACGAAGTACGTACCACCGACAATACTTCCTGTGGAATGTGCTAGCACGTAGGCCAGATGTCGTACATCTTCTGTCAAACACTTGAATAAATCCTCTGAAGCCCTCTGAGGACGAGCAAGCCTGGTAGTGAATTGGAAGTTTGATATGGAAAGTTTAAACGACTGTTGTTGTGTGCGAATATGAATCCAATTTCCCAAATCGGAAGGCCACCGATCAGTGCTTCCTCCTGACTCTTGCCGGAATTGCACGGCTTAATCTCTTCTAAAATAGTAAATGATCAGGATATTAATATTACAGAAACCTTCATTGATGTCCTGAGAGATATTCGTAAAGGGTATTAGAATGATAATATTGTTCAAGGGAACAGTCACGTATGGCCTACAGCGGCCAGCCTGAGTTAACCTAGGTAAATAGATTATACAATTCAATAACTTGGGATAAGAAAACAACTCTGATATTTACTCAGTTGTGTAACAGGAGACACGATACAATATACCATCAGGACATCCAAAACAATACAAGAAATTCGTTACAAGCTAATCAATACATATAGCACATCTTCTGCAGTTCGACAAACAATGCAAAATGGTCACGAGCATAATACAAGCAAAATCTAACGAGAATATAAAATGTAGAGGCTTAAGCAAGCTCAACCGGAATATTGGTAAATCTCGGCGAATAAAGAATATGATTAAGAAGATCAGCAACAATTCATCTCGAAAGGTGACGCCACTCCTCCGATGGAATCCACTCCTCCTCAGCCTCAGGATTATAGGCAAGTGGAGGCTGTAAAGTGAAGTATGAATAAGAAACGACTCAAAGTCATTGGATTAAGCACAATTTACCTTAGATTGGCCGCTCTCTATTTCTTGCCACTGGTCCCTCAACCATGGATGATCCTCAATCTCGCCCCAATACATACGATCTTCCGGAAATATACCAGGAGGAATTTAAGGAAGTCAAGGGCCTCCAACAACTCGGTGTATAGCGGTTCCGAAGGAGAGATGACCGGCCACCGGTTGTTATT
>KN837294.1:70467-83372 GCA_000827215.1 Sphaerobolus stellatus SS14 | reverse complement strand
GCCAGTAATCAAGGCAACCTCCGGAGGTATGGTTCAAATACTGTGACATTAATTTTCACTGGTACTCACTTAGAGAGTTTCTCCAGTAATTCTTAGTAATCCACACTTCCATAAGTATAATATAAAGTTCATTCAACTAATATATTGCAATCCAGTGTTACGTGTAAATGCAATCTACAGTAAAGGTATAATACTGATAATGGTAGTTTGTCTTCTTCCACATTCTAACTTTTTTGTGGATAATAGGAAAATGGGTTAAATGGGTTGTGAGAGTGTTTTATATGGATCAGATAATAGCCACAATTGTGAGGAGTTTTGCCTACTGATTTTCTATTCAAAATGATGACATGCAGCTCAGTACTTTATATGTCTTGACAGCCTTGGTATAAGTAGCATTTCTAAGGCCTGCCAGCCAATAGAGGAGTTGCAGAACAAAGATCCCAACAGTGAGTACATCATCATTGCATGGATTTCAAAGAAGACACACCCTTTCTTACACTATATAAAGGCTTATTTGTATTATTTCTCTCTTCAATTGGCACTGACATAGTAATATTTTACCTCACATTAAGGAAGGGTCTTGAAGCACAGGCAAAAGGAACTGGCAGCACTTTACTGAAAGCACTTGTTCAAGGGGGGAACCTATATTTCATGTAAGTTTATCTGGATTCTGATGTAAATTATTTATTATTACACTATTGCTTTAACAGTTCTCTTTTTTTTGGCCAATTTCATAAATGTGATCCTCATTGCTTTGGCACTGAAGACATTTGAACATGGACCAGGAGTTGATAGATTCCCATGGATTGGTGTAAGAACTCTATAAATTAACTCACCTTGAAGTTGCTAATAACAACTGCCATTCTTGTTCAGGACTATATTGGGAACATAAATGTTCAATTAACATCCATGTATGTCTTCCCTTTTTCAATAAACATCTTCCATATTTTTTTCACTAACTCTGCTCTATTATTGGCAGTATAACCTCTGTAATAGTTTCACAGTACGTATTTTGTCTTATTCTCCTGAACCTCATCTGACACAAACAACTCAGTCTATTCCTCGATCTTCGTGAAGCTGCTTACCGCTCTCGTAAATCCTATGACAATCCCTCGGCTATAACAGCAACTGCTGGAGAATGGCTCAATTTCAACCAGAGTGGAGCTGGACAATCAGACCCTTCTGATTCTAATAGCCAACCTGGATCTTATACAAGGGAGAACCAGTTCATAAATCAAAGGGCACTCCAGAATTTCATGGGGTATGATGATTTTGCAGCTGACCTGCAACACTTTGATGATGGGGACTATAATTTAATGAGTGATAATAATGAGGATTGCCCAATGGAGGATTTAGAAGACGGGGTTTGATGTATGACGGTACTGAAGTTTCAACTATGGAATTGAAAAGCAGGAGGTTGCAAGGAATTATTTGGAAGCTCAGTCTCTCTAAAGACGTTGGACATTATAGGGGGATTATTGCACCTTTTTATGTATATTTCTCAGCTGCTCTCAATACATCTTCTGTGCATACCGTGTCCTGACGGAAGGAGACAAGAGATATTGCCTTTCTGGGAAAGGTACCATCCATCCAGTGACAGCACTCGACGGACACTTTCCTCCGTCGAGCATCCCAGAAATGCATGATTGCATCCCGCAGTCGTCTCTTCCCTCCTCAAGTCTTCCTTTCTCCCCTAAAAATCCAGAAGAACTACATCAGGCGACGATGGTCAGAAATAACGGATCAGAAAGCTATGGCGGAGGGATGCGAAGACGGCGACGGTCACGGCAAACTTGAAGGCAGTGGATAAAGCCGCTGTCAATGACGTTGACCTCGAAACTTTGACCTCCAATTATTATAATGCTGTAAGATTTTTGAACCTAATATATACATACCTCGCAGCTCATGTGCATCTTGTTAGGGTGCAACGTTGAACGGATCATCGACCAGACGTCCAGAATTCCATTCCTCGGACCCTCGTGCTTCAAACTTCCTCCTGACCTTATGCATCCGAAAGAGCTCCCTTTCTTTCAGTCAACAGTACAATTCGATTTCGCCTTCATTAAATATCATTGAATCTCACACTTACGCAACCTGACGACGTCATTGCCAGCAGTAGCATCGTCTCTAATACTCTGCCATCCAAACGCAGACCATAGTGCGTGTCTTCTGAATCACTTCTCTGCAAAATGATTCCTTTACTCAGTTTGATCTCTTATCCTAACACATTTTTCTCAGGAAGTACGCGCGTGTGCATCGTGTTTTCTCGTGTGGTGGGCTCAGCGTCTTTGGACACGGGAAGGCAAAGTTACCTCGAAGGATGATACTGGAAGTGGGAGCTTATGATTTTCACGAATAGGGAGGATGAAAATTAAAAGCGAGAGATAAAGCCAGTCTGCTTATGTGTCGAAGGCGGTGCGTCGAACAGTTCTATCCGCTTCTTTCTGCTCTCATCGACCACAGCTGACCATTAGATTAGGTTAAGGTATGTTATAAATGAAGTGCGCCCACTGCATCATGAAGTACCAAACCCAATTCCTGATTCCACCCTGTTCCTCCTACTTACGCATAACAGTGCTCCTCAGCAGACGGTCTCGACACACATGAGGATAGACAGCAAAAATAGATCGACAAGGATATAATAACCGAAACTTTAGTTAGCTATATATGCATCCGATGGATTTGCGTGGAGTTCCGGTCGCCTTATGCTAGATATAAATTGAACAGTGCGTGATATTCTTCCTTTATTACTTCAACCTCTACTAACGAATAATTGCAGGATTTATGTACATACAAGTGAAGCTTTGCCCCAAATCCCGATTCATTAAGATGAAAGTACGGCTGCGCAGACAAGGCAGTCAGGAATGTCTATATGCCGCAAAATAATGAAGCACTAGCCGTTGGATATTACTACCTGAATTCGACGAGGGTGTGTATGGGTAATAGTAGTTCCATATTATTAGGGCATGTAATCCCAGTTCCTTTCCTTCATTTAAGTGGTATATTGTTTTTTTTTCGGCCGTATTTAGGGAAAGAATTCAAGGGTAATTCCTGCGAATCACAGAGTCTCTCGAAATCGCTTGGAATCCGCCTCTGGTACGACTACATTATATAGCGAAGTTAAATGGACGGTGTAAAACATGACCTTATTTGTCCCATTCATGTTTTCGAATGTGTGCGTCTCTTTATTTTTATTTTGTCTCTGTATTAACCTGCTGATAAATAATTGGCAGTACTTACATCGATTTTATAGAAGCAAATCCTCATTATAAACGAGAATATCTACTCTTGTCCAGCTTGCTCATCATCCGATAGCATGCTTTTCCGGTTGCGGCGTCAGAAATCTTTACATAATGCAACAATATACCTCCGAGTCCATTCTTGGAGATATATCCTTAGACTACATTTTCTTCCTTGTCTTTCCTGGGACGTCCCATGCTGTCCCAAATTTTACATTGTCCCGTCCCGTGTCACGTGTCCTGTCCCGTCCCATTGTGTCAAAATATATCCCAGACTGACTTTTGTACCAGGAACTAGTTTTGGTGCCAATTCGGGGAAAATTGTCATGTGACATGTTACTGTCACATCACAGACATCCGCTCATCGTTGCCTGCATCCCCGATGGCTATAGCTACGCTCTCCAACCTGTCCCAAATACTACATACCAATATAGAGCTAGATGAGGATTGCCATTTGGGGTTGGATTCCCTGACATATGAGCAGGAGAGTCGGTCGAGCCCAAATTCAGCTGCCTCAAGCGCTCGTGGATGCAATGCTTAATTTAGCCGTAATTAATCCTAAATGGGAATGCAGCTGTATAGGTAGCAGCGGGCATGTAATCAGATTCTAAAATGTAGAAAACAAAGAGTTATATAGCAAAACATGATTTATTTGAAAAAGAAAAGGGAAAGAAAAGATGCATATGAATATCTAGAGACAGCATATAGCCGAATATCCATATATACACGTGTTATTACTGGCCTGTCATTTTGTCCTTTCTTCCCACAGTTTCGTGCTATATTGAAGTCTATGGACAAAATGAGTCTGTACTTATGGCAGCTGAGGGTGACAGACTAGTAACACCGTGACGGACTTGAATTTGATGGACCCGAGACACCTTGGGACAAGGCCGGCAAGGGATGGACACGGATGACATCGCCGTGTGATGATATTCTTGCATTCTTGCTCCACTGACGACCAACATCGCTGGATCTCATTGCCCATCAACGCCTGTGCTCTCCCGCATGTGACCTCAATTATTCGATAATCCTTCCATATGAAGCCACGATAATCCTAAACATATCGTTAGGAGATGACTTAGGCATGCTGGAAACACGGAGATTCAACTTACTAGGTTGACGAAGGTCAAGGATGCGAGGAAGGCGTACGGGGTTAGGGAGGAATATACGTAAGGGGTGAGGAGGGTGAAATGTGAGTGCGGAACTAATGAGAAGGGATCCGATTTTGCCGTAGTTGTGATAATTATCTGCGTGGCGTCGGGCTGTTTAATAGAGAGTTTGTGCAAAAGCCACAGCGCCACCTGTGGCTCAAACTGACCAATAGGAGGGCTGGATTAGCCACGGTGGAGCCACAGGTGGCGCTGTGGCTTTTTGCACAAACTCTCTAATAATTATTTTATTTTCTTCCCACTTTTCCACAACCTCTGCTGACGATATTTCACTTCAAAAGGAAAAAAATTCCGGCAAAACAACAGGTACCACTCTCAAGAAAAAATAATAGTTCTGCATCTAAACCGTTAAGCAAGTTTTTATTACTTGTCCCGTGTGGAGACAAGAGACTACTTATGTGTTTGTTTGCATTTCATTGATATTGAGGTTCTCCTTCATAGAAAAGGGTGACCTAGTTACCATTCATATAATGGTTCCGAATGATATGGCTCTGCAATCCGATTTATTAGTAGTGATGTGCATATTAATAGTAAGATGGCATACATATATCATATTATCGTCAAATATTAACCTCTACTTCAATTTTCTGAGCCCAGCTCAGCATCTAAAGCTATGAAAAAAATCAGCATAATCCGAGATATCAAATGCTGACTAGACCTTCTTGTAACAACGTGTCATAGGGGGTATTCTTGAGATGCCACGGCGCAGCAGGTATGTGAAAATCCTCGAACATATCATATGTCGGGTTCCTTGTCGGTTGTATCGACGGCTTTGTTCGTGTCATAAGACATTTCTCAATCATCCTAAGACGTTAGGAAAATACGATCCACATCTTCCCCAACCACTCTACAAAATTCCTGTAAACCTCTTCAATATCGTTCTCTCCCCTCTCTACGCCAAATAGATCTCTGCGGGTAGAGCACACAATCACTTTCCCATGAAGACCGGATTCCTCATCGAGAGGGACCCAAACTGCCTTGTGGGCACATCCGACCCACAGACATATGGCAGGGATGCATTGCTTCTCTGGGACGAACACAATGGGTGAAAGCGGTGGAGGATTGACTCCTAATATATTTTTTATCGCCACCCTACCGTTGAAATGACCCTCTACCACATTGTCGGGTAAACCAGGCCTGATGCCAGCAATCGTGGCTTTTGCGGGCCATTCTAGAACCCAGAACCTGAACTCCTCGAGAATATTTGCACCTTGTTAAACCAGACAGCCACGTATGCTTCGCGATTGAAATCTTTAAGATTATGGAGAACCCATGGGCAAGTACGAGGGAAGTATTTGTCTTCCAGTTTAAGATAGAATTCCAACAGGAGACGGCAAGCAGCAGGGATATCCGCTGTAGGGAAAAGGTTGCACCATGCACAACATGCGCCTCTTAAAGCGACGAGAGCTTTCAGGGGGAAATAAGAGAATACTTCAAGATAGAATTTGGTGGAAAGCAAAGGGAAGCTTGTCAGCGGTCCTGGAGGGGTAATAACTTTCGTGGTCTTACTGTATAATGATGTAAGCCTGTCGGATGTACTGCGAAGATGGCAAAGTTCGTCAGTAACCGTAAAATCCGTGGTTAATTAGGCAGCGAAGATGGACTTGGCAGTGGTTCCGGGGGTTACGCACGCCCTCCGATTGGTCTCAACGCTTCCGAGCGGCATGAACGCGTGGCTGTCATGAACCGATTTGGTTCCGTTCTTGTCGTTAGCTTTCGGTGCCGGCAGATCCCCTAAGCTTGCTCGGGGACTCTGCCGGTAGCTAGCGTCCAGCCGAGCGGAAGCGGAAGCAAACCACTTTACCTTCAACCACATCTTCGACAGAACAAAGAACACTCAGATTCATTATCACGACCATTCCTTTACAAGTTTCCTCCCACCTTCCCACCCTATTACAATGCCAGTTTAATTCTTCAATAGTTGACATGATAAGGCAACGGACCCCTTAGGACTGTTTATAGTTAATAATTCTTAATCGCAACAAACTCATAATGGACGGTTATAGTTGACAATTCTATATTACAGCGAACTCTTTATCAGACATTCATTAGTAGATAGTTCTCGACGGCAACAGACTTTATCGGACAATTTACAATAATTTATTTTTTCAAACAGACAAATGTCACATGGAGATATTATATCACAGAAATGATCGGACTACGTACTTGTTATTCGATCCAAGCCACGCTAAGTAAAATTAATGAGAGTGAATCGCAGACAAACCCGCCCACCCAGCGGCGAGTCTGATCTGTGTACCGAGCTGAGCTAACGCTTAGCCCCTAGCCCAAACCTAACAACTCTCATTCATTTGCTTAGCTCCAGATGAGGCTGGATTTGCTTGTCGTCATCGTATCTCCATTGTCTTCTTTCTCCCACGAACTGCAACGAACGGCCCCGTCACAAATGGCTCGCATCTACACCTCTTCCCGCAACACCAACGCACGTAAACATCAGCGATAGCTTCTCCACACGCGCTATATACATTGACTCTGAACATTCGAGCGAAACTCGCACTGTTATCCCACCAATTTCGAAGGTCCGTCCTACCTTTATCTTCTCTTTTATTCCCGTGGATTAACTTCTCCTCAGCTAATCTGGATCGAAACCCCACCCTCCGCTTTCCCCAAATTGCACACATGACCTCTTCAATCCACTCCATCTTCCTCTCCCCCTTCCACGTCTCGTCCCTCGCCGCACTCATCTCCGCCGACCTCGCCGTCCACTCCATCACAAAAACACATCAACGGCCACTTTGATGTCCTCATGGGTGCCGTCATCCTCCCCAACGCCTCCATCCTGGAGCAAAGAGCAACAAAGACAGCATCGACGAGCTATACACTCGCCTGCAGTTCCTGCAGAATGCGCATGTGCGGTACCTGGCGCTTTTGATGCGTGGCTTGCGCTACGTGGGGCGAAGACGTCGTAACGCATGAAGGAACACGGGCGGAGCGCGATAAAGCCGGCGCGATTCCTCCTTCGCAGCGCACCCGCTTGTTAAGGAGATTATCTACGCCGGTCTCGCGGAGCATCCAGGCCATAACAACGCAGTCAAGATCCTGGCGCCGCACGCGCAAGTTCGTCAATGAGTGGGTCCTGGCTGACGAGGCGAAGGAAAGGAACGAGCGGAGGGGCAAAAGCGATTTCCCATTCGGCGGGATGGTCTCGTTTAGGATCGGAAGCGCTGGGGAACTGGCGGATGATGGAGCTGCTGAGAGGTTCTTGACGAGGACGAGGCTCTTTACGCTTGCGGAGAGTTTGGGAGGTGTCGAGAGTTTGCCGGAGTTGTCGTAGAAGATGACGAACGGGGTGAGTGTTCTTTCTTCTTTACTATGCCGAATTCCATGAGCTCATTATATGCTACTTACAGAGCATCCCACCCGCTGAGCGTCTCGCACTCGGTATCGTGCCCGACCTTGTTCGGTAAAGTGTTGGAGTAGAAGACGTCGATGGCTTGATTGCTGATGTGGAACGAGTATTATCGTGGGCCATCAATGGATGGAACAGCGCCAGCACCAGCGTGATCTCCGCTAGATCTTTCATTCATACCACCCGTCCTTGCCTCATCCAATACGTCTTATCTTACTTTCCCATGGTGTATACTCCGTATCTTTATTCTTCACGCATGCTTGGGTCTCTGGTATCTATTGTAGTCTTTATTATCTTGTAAATAAAATAAAATAGATGCAGATATCTGTAATTAATTGAAGACATCCAAAGGTCGAGGCGTCTATGGGAGTCTAAGTATCAATTAGCGACTTATATTCCGTTAATTTGGCAGACGGAATGTCTTATATTTCCAGCAAGCTCTGTGTGGAGCATTTGATGCCTTTTCTAATCTAAATATTCCGTCGATGGCTCATGGGCGACTCAATTTCTCCAAGTACAAGCTCAGGCCACCACTATTCTTCTCGCCTACACAGAAATTCTGAGCGCTCCAGCAATCAATATGAGAAAATCAACTGCGATAAATAATATTACGAGAAGATCCTAATTGATATTAAATTTGTTCACCTGAGTGCATTACGTGACGCGATCATCAGGAGCAGAGGAGCGACTAAGACGAGCAGTGAGATAAATTTGTAATGGTGAGGTTCTGAGGGTCGGTGATGAAGACTTGATGAAGGGATCTTGTTGAAGGGATCCGTGCTACGACAATGAAGGGATACAATGTGAGTCACAGCGAGAGCTTACAACTCAAAAGAGGTCCGGACTCCAGTCAGCCACTCGGCATAGTCTAACTTAGGTTACACCGGGGGAAGTGGAGTTGTTATAAGGTATGTTGATTGATAAATGACAATGACATCTATTTTTTCCGATCTTCTTTTGATGTGTTCCTCTTATCAGCATACTGAGACTTCTTGCTGTCTTTAATGTACTTTTGACTTTTATCCATAAATAGTCTCTCACTTCACGTCTGTACTCAGCTACTTAATCCATGTTCACTATAGGATGTGCAGGATCCCTTATTATTACTCTAGCTAATACGTGGATTATATATGTGACAAAGTGCAGTTTCCGTACACTTGGTATGTTGGAATGTGATTAATGCAATAATAATTTCTGTTTCAAGGTGCATTGCTATGTCGAGATGGCGTCGGAATTCCCCGGCGGTTGGTACACTCGCACATCAGTAGGATTATAGCTGAGATGGGAGATCTCATTTCATCTGAATGGAAGACTAAACCAATCACTTGGTGTAGTAGCATTTATAAATGGTATCTTTTGATGAAATAGCAGCTCAGTTCGCATTCCCTTTTAATCGCCAGTTAGAATTAACGGGTATTACGGTAATCTCAGGACCTCCATTATAACAGATCCATCTCCAAGTCATTAGCCTTGCTTTTATCCTCTTTGGGTCATGCCAGAAGTTCCTTATTACCTCGGGGATGATAAATCACTTGTATTATGGAATACATTATTTCATATGTATGTTCCCATCTGACGATATATCAACAGGATAGTTTGCTGAGTGTCTTATTACACATTTCAGTCAGATTTACAGATATTTCACCTGTGTAGCATTGACACTGTTGACATACAATTACTTGATTACTTTTGAGGTGAAGCCTTCTGATTTCAAGGCTATTCTCATTCTCACATTGCATTCAGCAAGAGAGGGTGTATGTCTGGAAACAAGCCAAGACTTTGCCATTTTACATTTTCCTGGTTCTGCGATATTTTCCGCTTATTGTCTTGATAATTGCATTTGATTTCCACTATGATCTTCTGCCAAGTAAGTCATTAATATACAATCATCATGTTCTCTTTCTGAAAGTTATGGTTTTACAGATTCACAATCCGTTCTACCCAATAGCCTTGCGATAGAACTACTAGCGCTTAATTGTGAACTTTTAACCATTCGGATAGCTTTGGCACCAGTAATCACTGCAACCTCTGGAGGTATGGTTCAAATACTGTGACACTAATTTTCACTGGTACTCACTTAGAGTTTCTCCAGTAATTCTTAGTAATCCACAGTTCCATAAGTATAATATAAAGTTCATTTAACTAATATATTGCAACCCAGTCCTACGTGTAAATGCAATCTACAGTAAAGGTATACTGATAAGGGTACTTTGTCTCCTTCCACACTCTAATTGTTCTGCAAATAAAGAAAAATGGGTTAAATGGCTTGTGAAAGTGGTTTATGTGGGTCAGATAGGAGCCACAATTGTGAGAAGTTTTGCCTACTGATTCTCTATTCCAAATGATGACATGCAGCTCAGTTTCTTACATATGAAGACAACCCTTATTTAATGATCAGTGGCAATCAGGAGGACTGCCAACCAATAGATGAGTTGCTGGTGGGCAATCTCGATGGTGAGTACACCATACTTGCATATTTTTCAAAGAAGACACTCCCTTTCTTACACTGTATACAAGGCCAACTTGCATTATTCCTCTCTTCAATAGGTGTTGATCTAGTCATATTTTACTTCACATTAAGGAAAGGTCTTGAAGCAAGGACAAAAGGAACTGGCAGCACTTTACTGAAGGTACTTGTTCAGGGGGGTAACCTATATTTTATGTAAGTCTATCTGAATTCTGATGTAAATTATTTATCAATACACTATTGCTTTAACAGGGCTCTTTTTTCTGTGAATTTCATAAATGCGCTCCTCATTGCTTTGACAATGAAAACATTGGAACATGGCCTAGAGGGGGGGCTTGTAGACATTTTCCCATGGATTGGTGTAAGAACTCTATAAATTAACTAACCTTGAAGTTACTAATAGCAACCACCATTCTTATTCAGGATTTTATTGGGAACATCAATGTTCAATTAACATCTGTGTATGCCTTTCCTTTTCCAATAAACATTTTCCATATTCTTTTCACTAACTGCTCTGCTATTCGCAGCATAACCTCTGTAATAGTTTCGCAGTAAGCAATTGAACTTATTCTCCTGAACTGCACCTGACCTAACCAAATCAGTCTATTCCTTGATCTTCGTGAAGCTGCTTACCGCTCCCGTCAATCCTACAACAATCCCTCGGCTATAACAGCAACTATTGGAGAATGGTTTAATTTCAATGAATTTGGACAATCAGACCCTTCCGGTGTTAATATCCACCCTGGCTGCCGTACAAGGGAGAATCGGTTCATAGGCCAAAAGACACTACAGGGTATAATGGGGTATGAGGACTTTGCAGTGGACCTGCAACACTTTGATGATGCGGACTATAATTCAATGAGTGTGAATTAGTAGGCTTCCTAAAAAGGGATTTCTAAGTCGAAGTTTGATGTACCGTGGCACTGAAGTTTCAAGTAGGGAATTGAAGAGCAGATGCAGGAAGCAGCAGGGAATTCTTTCGAAGCTCAGTCTCTGGAAAGCCTTTGGGGCATTATAGAACCTTTCCATGTATAGTTTGAACTAGTGTCGATGCATATCCTGTGTATATCAATAGATTAGTTCGAGCCCAGTGCCCATATATTTAAGACACTCAAAAATAATCAATTTATTGACTATATAATATCTTTAATTGCAATCCTGCCACCATCATTGCGCCCCCTACCACTCGTGATTCAGTCACACTGTCCTCAAGAATTACTGCAACAGATTAATACACCACTTCAATTCAAACGGAAACCAGCTCTGCGCGAGCGGAGCAGATAAAACTCATGATGGCGGTGAAGCCTAGCTTTAAAGGAGTTGGAAGAGGAGCTAGTAAAAACGAAGCTCAAATAAAAACAGCTGAGAAAATCGAGGCACTGCAGGCACAGATGAGGCAATGAGGCAACTTTCAGGCGGCAGGAAGTGGAACCTACATATCTCTCAATGTGGTATCCAAACTTTAATCATTGTATCGTTAATTGCAAGCTTTGCCAATAGGGAGAATGATCTGTTTTTCCTGGCAGGCATATTCGCCTCAGCCTCCATCTCTCAGAACTCATCTACCACGTCCCAAGTCAAATTAGACTTGTAATGAAATATCTACCGTTTGCTTTGGGACCCCAATCCCTGCAACAGCCAACTTCAGTATGGCGGTATGAGCATGACACCTCGTACCATGACATACCTAGTTTACTGCCCTCAACATGACCCGCCATATTCACACAATTGAGTGTGGATTGGATGCATATATTGCATTGACTGACTTTTTGAGCTCAATATTGTTATAAAAGGTATATTCCTGTCGAATCACCAGCCTGACCAGCAAAAATCGAAGTATATATATGTATGATTCATACCTTCAATTCCGGCGTCTAGGGGGTATTTCTCTTGTCGAATTTTGTCAAGAATATAATTTTTGAGGCGAAGACGGTTAACGAATGGATAACTCCACTTGTGGTGGTTCTTTACAAAGAAAGTTGACTGGCCCGGACACTGATCACTGCTTCACGTGAGATACAGAATTACGCAAAAGGAAATTTGAATATCTCTATCAACACTCCTTACCAACACTCCTTACTGTTGATCCTCAAATATATGACTCAGCAATGCGCTCCTTGTGCAGCTCAGTCTCTTCATGATCATCTGTCGGACATTTGGTTAAAGCGCTATATGAGAATGTTAATAAACTCACCGATGTCTATGCTCGAACTGCGCAGTGTGAAATACAGACATCGCAAAGGCGCCGTATGCTGTTGCGGAAATTGCATCGATTTGAGAAGAATTGAACTAATCTAGTAAATAGAACGAGAGGGAATACGAAGGTGGACGAAAAAAAGAATAAAGTTGCTCACGATGCCTGCCACGCTATCACTATCAATTCAATGTAGTTTATTGGGGTCTCTGCCAGGTTTAGCTTGTCCAGAATCCAAACTTCGCAGACTTGAAAATCCCAACTATAAACGGATTTAGAAATTAGTATATTAGAAATTCAAAGTAGAACGTATACGTAAGGCTGTCAAGTCACCCACCACTCCACTTCTTTTGCATAACGGATATTAGAACTCTGCTAAAGGATTGGACCTATATTATTTATAATAAATGATAATGAAATTCACCATCGTCAGCTCATCGTTCATCTACCTACGCAATGTTGACGCAGT
>KN837294.1:55316-66201 GCA_000827215.1 Sphaerobolus stellatus SS14 | reverse complement strand
ACTGGGATTCCATAGGATGAGTGCCAAGAAATGAGATGAGGGGAAGATAATATGTGAAAATGAAAATACAATCAGGGGGAAATAAGGTGGTCCCCTGACAGAACCCAGGAAGTACCAAGGTACTCCCATGGACTTGGAACAAGTCGTGACTGGCCTATATGGCCAGTACATCCCCTCATTAGCAAGACGTGAAGCGTCTAACAAGTTTGACTTCATCAAACAAGGCACGCTCAGCGTGCAAGAGTTCGCCACCGAACTTGAGTTATATGTGTCTTGAATGGTCCTACGACCTGACATATATTCACTTCATAAGAAGTTTGTGGATAATCTATGACCAGGGTTAAGATCCCTGCTACTACGCGCAGGGTATGACTCTGAGAAAAAGACAATACATAAGGTGTATCTGAAAGCGGTTAAGCTTGAAGACTCTAACCGCTATGATATTGGGGTTCGCAACAGTGAACCTACGACTAGTACTAGTTGACGGGACAATGGCCCATCGTCCAACGCTAGGCGCAAACCTAGGATTAACAGTCCTGATAGGACCAAGCACTGTGCAGATCCCACCAAATCGGGTGAGATCAACAAGGGTCCAGCAATCACCGCCGGACCCTCAGGAGTTAATAGAAACTCATCAAATACCCCTGGTGGGGCTGGACCACCTATTATTAATAGGCAACGGACGAATCACGATTCGTCCCATAATAGCATTGAGTGCTACAATTGTGGCAAATCGGGCCACATCAAGCCCAATTGCCCAGAGCCCCTCAGGGCCCGTCGAGTAGGAGCCGTCCACATAGGGGACTCTCCTGCAGAACAAGTCGATAATAATGACCAAGACATCAATGACCCAATTGATGATGAACGTCCTACTGAGGACGAGTATCATAATGAAGATTACGATAATCAACTTGATCTATCTGAAGATCAACGTAGCTGGGGCAGCAAACCCAGCGAATTTGGTCAGATGACGACCAGCCTCGCCAAGTTAACTCGGTTCGTTATAGCCACGACATGGCATGAGTTGCCGCAGCCGTACCCATTGGTCCGGCAAATGCCAGAAAGGCTAAAATAGCCAAAGAGGAGGAACCCCTCTATGATCATACGGTCAAAATGAGGACCATTAGACCTACTCGGTCTAAACACGATCTATAACGATCGCAGGGTACTTCCTAGTAGGAGGTACCAAAGCCCGCTGCTTATTTGACAGTGGTTGTGAAGGCATAATGTCTTCCGAGTTTGCACAAGCAACTGGGATCCGTATGCATAAGCTACCAGAACCTATTGGGATACAACAAGCATTCCAAGGTAGTAGAGCAAAACTCTACTATACAGCGACTATGGATATCACCGTAGGACAACGAACGTACAGGGAAATGTTCAATATTGCTAACGTCGATTACTACGACGTTATGTTAGGAACCCCGTTCCTAAGACAAGTCAAGGCCAATATTGACTTTAATGGCCTAGGCTCCATTATAATTAATGGAGAAACGATAGACAACGATCTATCCGTATGGTTGGCCTCTTCCGAAGCCAAGATCCATGGAGTGTCGGCTAATAAAGCGACAATACAAGGGGAACCACCCCTTGAGCAGATAGATAACCTACTATCCAAGAATACGGAGGAATCTGCATTCGAACACATTAAGAACGAATTACTATTCGTTCCAGTTTCTCATACACTGAAGGAACTACAAAAACTCATAAGTATGGTAGCATATATGCTACCCTACTGTGGTTGTATCAAACGACCATTAACCATGCTTCAACGCATATGTAAGGACAAACCTTATGTATGCAATGAAGATGTCCACAATGTCATCTTAGACTTTAATAGTGCTCTAAGCACTACGAACGCCATAAACTATTACAACGATATAGTCATTCATGATGGATATGATACCCATCACAACAATAATGTATATAGTACTAAAGCTACTGTAAGCAGGAGTGACTATAAAAAGTCACTCACTGACCAGAAACATTCTGGTGTATCGATTGAAGAGGTCGATGACGAAAACGACATCCCTAGTATCATCGTAACCAACGATATCACTGAGGACCCTAATGTCCTCATACACAAGACTACTCCTAGTCACTCTTTTCGAAACTAATATTTGAAATAATAGGCATTCACGCCGATCAGCGTTGTAAGAACCTATCAAGGTTCCTAGTAGGGATATAGCCCCTACCAGTGGGATTGAAATGTTCAATCGAAGAGAAAGAAGGATTATTTCTTCTGCTCGAGTAAGCCTACAGCTTACTACAGACAACTTTAGTCATCTCCGCTCCCAATGAAAGGAGAAGTATAGCGACCTGTTTGGCGACATACCCTTGGAATTACCTCCAATGCATGAGGTTAATCATAGGATCAAATTAATTGATCCCGACAAATGATTCAATTATCGCTTGCCCAAATGCCCTGAGGCACTACAACCTCAACTACACGCCAAGATAGATCGTTATCTTAAGGCTGGTTGGTGGGAACCAACCTCTGCATCACAAGCTGTACCAATGCTATGCATATTCAAGAAATTGAAAGAAATACTGAGAACAGTATTTGACTTGCAACTTCAGAACGCAAATACTGAAAGAGATGTTACTCCCTTTCCGGACATGGATCTCATCAGGAATGATGTAGCACAAGCAAAATGTCGCTCGAAGCTCAATATGTCTGAAGCATACGAGCAAATCAGGGTCGTCCCTGAAGACGTTGATAAAACTATGTTTTCGACGATTTATGGCACATTCAAGAGCCAAGTTATGCAACAAGGAGATTGTAATGCTCCTTCCACTTTCCAGCAATTAATGACCGCTATTTTCAGGCCACACATTGGCCTATTCGTCCATGTATACTTGGACGACATATTTATATTCTCGAATTCAATCAAGGATCACAAGGAACACCTCGGTCTGGTCTTTGCGACCCTTAGAGAATCCCAATTGTTTCTCTCCCCAAGTAAAGCTGAACTTTACTCTGAACGTATGGACTGTCTAGGCCATATCATAGACAATAAGGGTATCCATGCTGACATGGATAAAATGCGAGTGGTCCGTGAATGGCACACTCCTAGGACATATAAAGACGTCCAACGATTTCTGGGCCTCGTCCAGTATCTGGCTCAATTTATGCCAGACATATCCACATATAGCACCCCCCTGTCGGCTGCTGCTCGAAATAACAGGAAATTCCTGTGGACCCCTCTGTACAAGAAGTGCTTCCAGCAGATAAAAATGCTGGCATGTAGATTGCCTATACTTAAGCTGATCAATCCTGACTTGGACAAACCCATATGGGTTATCACTGACGGATGTCAGTCAGGCGTTGGCGCCATGTACGGCCAAGGCAAAGACTGGGAGACTTGTTGCCCAGCTGGCTTCCTGTCCAGGATGTTCAATACAGCACAGCATAATTACAATGTGCCTGAGCAAGAAACTCTTGCCGCTGTTGAAGCCCTTGCCAAATGGCAAGACAAATTGCTAGGACGAAAATTCATCCTCGTAACAGACAATGCTGGTCTGTCATACTTCCAAACTGCACCACAGTTGTCTCCCCGACAAGTCCAATGGATGCAGTTCTTGTCTCGTTTTAATTACGAGACATTACACGTTCCAGGGGAACGCAATCGGGTAGCAGATGCATTATCACGCTACCATGAATTTGATCTATTAACAGATCATTGTGACGAAGTTAACTTCATTGATATGGATCGCAAACTCGATCCCGAAGGAGATACTCTCCCAATAGAACGTGCCGTTCAAATCCGCACAAACACTCTGAGACGATCACAGCACCTCTTGGAGATCCAGGAAGACAGAATCCTGGAAGCCAATGAGATGAGCCAGCATTCATCTACACCGGAAGCAACAATGCTTCCCAATATTGCGGACAACGATGATGTTCTCGCCATTGAATCTGGCACGAATGGAATACCGCTCAGAACTTGAGTCGAGTCCGATATTGACTTAAAATTGGTGTTCATTCCTGCATACACCAAGGACACCCTCTGTGCAAGGGTACTACTGGATGTAAAAGCACATCTGCGCTTTGCACTAAAGGAAGAGCTCCTTTGGACTAAGAACGGCCTTGGTCGCTCTATTGTATGGGTTCTGAGGAACACTCTTTGGAGGGGAAGGAAGATCAGCGAAGTACTGATTGACCAAGCCCACCAAACGATAGGACACTTTGGTCCATTTAAAACCTTGAAATACATTCAAGGATCCTTCTGGTGGCTGTCAATGACAGCCGATGTAGAAGCCTTCTGCAGCTCCTGCGGAAGATGCCAGACAATCAAGTCTAGCAATCAGAAGCCCACTGGGCTTCTACATACTCTACCGATTCCTGAACAACCTTGGGAATCCATCAGTATGGATTTCATTGGACCACTACCAGTGTTCAACAAATATGACTATTTACTAGTCATAATAGATCGTCTGACATCCCAGACACATTTGGTCCCGACAAAAACCACAGTAACAGCTAAGGAGGTAGCTTGGATCTACCTCCAGGAGGTAGTCCGATTACATGGACTACCAACATCTATTGTATCCGATAGAGACTCGAAGTTCACTTCAATATTCTGGAAAGAGTTACACTGACTCCTAGGAACCAAGCTGTTAATGTCAACAGCATTCCATCCGCAAACTGATGGTGCTACAGAACGAGCTAATCGTTCTATCGCTCAAATACTACAAGCAGTGGTCAAAGACGACCAAAAGGACTGGGCTGAAAAATGCCCGATGGTAGAATTCGCCATCAATAGTAGCACTAGTGCTACTACAGGATTCACACCATTCGAATTGATATATGGGTATATGCCCCATATCTCAGTCAATACGACCATGACCTCAAATTATCGAGGTATCCAACAATTCGCTGAACAGGCGAAGTGGAATTTAATAGCCGCACATGATACTATTATTGAAAAGTGCGTCGAACAAAGGCACTTCGCTAATAGGCATAGGAGAGAACCTCCTATATACCAAGTGGACGATCTGGTCTACCTATCTACGGCAAACCTAAGCATGCCCAAAGGACGAGCACGTAAACTCACCCCCAAATACATAGGACCCTACAAGGTTCTTAGGGTAGACAATAACAAGTCTATCGTTGGTCTGGAATTACCCCCAGAATTAATAAAACGTCGGATACACCTGACATTCCATATGAAACTAATTCGTTCGCATATTACGAACAATGATGAACGATTCCCTAATAGGGAAGTAAATGCCTTGTATGAACTAGGCACAAACGACGAACAAGAATGGTCCGTCGATGAGATTATTGGTCACTGATGGACCAATAACGGGAAGCTTGACTTCCAGGTCAAATGGACGTTAGGTGACGTCACATGGGAACTGTAAGGGCAACCCTCGAAGCCGAGCGGACGTCACGCAGAGCTAGCAGAGGGGAAATCCAAAGATACATAAATGAATGAAATATATACACGTGATGGGAATCTCACCTAGCAGAGGGGAAATCCAAAGAGAAAGACTTGGATTGCCTCTGCCAGAGTGAGCCCACTATATACCGTCCGGAAACGGGAACGTAAACCCCGAAAGGAAAATGAATAATGATCTGATGAACTCGGAAACAATAAGGAAAGGGAAACGAACCAATGAAAAGGAAAACAAAGGAAGCGAACGGAGAAACAACGAAACGATCCCGATCGCCGACCGGCGCTAAACAACCCATTACTCATGGGCTATGACTACATGCGCATATACCCTCCACCAGATGACCACTGTCTCCAACCAAACCTCCCACTCTCCGGCCACAGGAGTCGACGAATGTGCTGAGAGTGAATCCTGCGCAGAATCGCTTTCAGAGGGTGCTTGACCCGAGGGGTAGTTCCGGACGGAAATATTCCGGGCGATATTCCGGGCGGAAATCTAGGAGTGTCCCCTGACAGGAACCGTTGCATGAATGCAACAAACTAGAAGCTCTCGAGAGATACCTCGAGATTCATGGGATTGATAATCCTGGCAACTGCCTTGACACCACTAATGAGTGCATCGCGATCACGCATAATTCACACGATGATCAGCCAATAAGCTGAATTGAGGTGCGGTTGCATCAGGCGTCTGGCCAGCTTGCCGGTACACGGCAAGTCAATAAAAATATTCGAGCCTCGCTGCCACGAGGCATAAAATTGCAAGACACCCTAAACACGTCTTAACCTCTATCCACAACCATGGATAATGAGCCTAACGCTCACATGCAGGTGGATCCATCCACCAACCCCATGAGTGCCATACAGGCATTCAAACTGGACCCCTCCAATGAGTGGGTCATCGAATCCGTTCCTGGATTCGTCGCAATCAAGCACAAGATAGGTTGCTCTATCTGCGATGCCTCGGCATCACATTGTATGGCCGCCAAACGGTCATACGAAATCCGTCTCGCTGAGAAGGATGTCAGCCACGCTGTGGCTGAAGCCTGGCCTGAATTGGTCAGGTATCAAGACAACTACTATCATCTGTTAGAGGACCACAACATCCTCAAAGAATCACTAAAATCAGCCGAAGCACTGGCTGAGGAACGCAGGGCCAAAACATCCCAGCTCTATGACCGACTTGACTCTTGAAGAGTCACCATCCAGAACTTGACTGATCAAGTTCAATCCTTGGAGAAGGAGCTCCAAGAGGCTAAGGATAATTCTGCCGAATTATCCCGCAACAAGGACCTCATCCTCGAGAACAAGCACCTCAAAAGAGAGCTTGAGTATTACATTGGGAGGACACGATACGCCCTCCATGGCAAGGACGCAGCCTGGGCTGAAAAGAATGGATATCGCCTGTCTGATATCCCTGCGTCTGATGGTGAGGACGACGATGAAGACCCCACGGGTCTTCCTACTATTCCTGAGGATATTCCTCAGTACATCCCAGTCGTCCTCCCCAACAGTCGTGCTCGCATTATGAGCAAAAAATCCCGGAACGACTCTCAGGTCGTTCATGAAGCAGGTATCCCTGCTATTGGGGGCTATCGCCCCTCCCCAAAACAGAAGAGGATCATTGCCGATCCTCCCGCCTCTATCACAGGGGTACTACCCAAACCATTGGGTAAATCTAGGGCTGAACGATGGGATCAGCTGGCATTCAGAGGCGCCTCTGAATGGATATTGGAGCAAGACGTCCATGATGTCGAGATGCGGAGGCTTTATGCAGAAGCTAAAGCTTTACCCCTCATCAATGGACTCCTGACCACACAGCGGTCATGCTCCGCATCGACGAGTACACCCGGTTGTTACCTGGTCTACCCAGGAACCTAGTGGCTTGTCATGACGATCCAGATTGGATGACAGACGTCATCCAGAGTTTTAACTCGAACCCCTCTGGGGTTCCCCGAAACCTTCAATTGGAAGGTTTACACATTAACGTCGACGACACCGACGTATGGTACTGGGTTAATCTGATCAAACCCAAGTTCCGAGGAGCCGAAGCAGAATCACTGCTTCAGGACATCTTTTCTTCCATTGGAAGATGGGAGAAACTGGTTGCTGGTCGGTGGAAGAGGAACGACAGCCTCTTCCTCTGCAGCCCGACTCCGGCGAGGTACGAAATACCCCGCCATCAAAAGCTCGACACGAGCCAATTCACCTACTGGTTAGGCTGTGACGCTGGGGTCACTCCCGAGCTGGCTCGAGAAAAAATTGAGCCCTATTTTATTCAACGTTCTACTAGAACAATATGGAACAAAGTTACCCTTTGTTCCCTACTTAGGGCCAACGAGATTGCCTCGTTGAAGGGAGTCGCCATGAACCATTTCCGTGTTCATGACGACTTACTCCCTCTTGTACAAGGGAGCTTGTTTTACTCTCCCCCTACGGTGGGGAACCCATGGATCAGGATGAGCTTGATCCTGAACCCATTCTGATCCAGCATACTGGATCGTCATCTCTAGCCAATAGGCTAGACTACGGAGAAGGAGGTTCCTTCTCCCAACCCCCGGCCGATGCTTGTGAACTACAGGCACATATAAGCTATTTCGATAGGTTCGTTCCTCAAGGGACCGTTTGTGCTTCCATGGCGGAACTATCTGAGGAACTCACTCGTGAGTTATACGTGGACAATCATGAGTAGGCCCGCCTACTCAGTCAAAAGGGGGAGGGTGTAAGGGATTATAATTAATCCTTTACAATAAAGTCGCGATTAGACTTTTAGCCAGACGCATATATGCGTCTCTTGTATAAAAGTACATACAATGAGTTGACTTTGCGTCAACTATTCTAAGTCCTTGTGGACTCTTATGGACTCTTATATATGCGTCCACGTAGATAGTATTTTATTACATAATATATATAGTTACCTTACGTAACTCTGTAGTATAAATACCTGGGTCAGCAACTAGTGCTCCCCAGCTTATCCTACACCTGTACTACATAGTAACTGAATACAATATCGTAAACAGTCTGTACACAGGTGTGACTAGCGACCCAACGTAAAGACCAAGTCTTTACATGCGACCTCCACTTGATACTGTAAGTTTTTTGAGCCTAATGCATGCCTTGTAGTTCATATTCATGTTGTTAGACTGCAACCACGGTCCACCGACCAGACGTCCAGGATCTCATTGCTCAGACCCTCGTGCTTTGACTCCCTCTCAACTCCATGCATCTGGATGAGTTCTCTGAGACCGAATCACGATGTTTTGGAGCGGATGATTTCAAGTCTCGAAACCACGGGTGAAAAGGTGTCGGCGTTTGCGAGTAGTAGTGTGACGACGGAGGCGACTCTCTGCAAGCTCTAGGAAGGGGTGCACATGTGTTGAGCATTAACGACGGACACGGAGGAACGTTCATATATATTTTTAAAGGCGGCTTCTCAGTTACAGGACCTAGAGACGATCTTTGTCGATTTCAATAGCGCAACGGATGAGAAAGCATTAGCGAGCATCAGACCCAACACCAAGGTACGTCCCACCCTCAGATTATCCTTTATTCCCTATCCTTTATTCCCTTGTATTAACTTCGTCTCAGCTAATCTGGATCGAAACCCCCACAAACACCACCCTCCGCCTCCCCCCAATCGCACACATAACCTCCCTAATCTACTCTCTCCCCGCCGCCTCCCGCCCCCTAATAGTAATCGACTCGACCTTCCTCTCCCCCTTCTACGTTTCACCCCTCGCCGCGCCCATCTCCGCGGATCTCGCCATCCACTCCATCACAAAATACATCTACAGACACTCCGATGTCCTCATGGGCGCCGTCATCCTCCCCAACGCCACCACCGCCCAAGCAAATGGCAGTAAGGAAATCATCGACGCGCTATATACCCGACTGCAGCTCTGCAGAATGCGCATGGTGCTGTACCTGGCGCGTTTGAAGCGTGGCTTGCACTGCGTGGGGCTTAGACGTTATCGTTACGTATGAAGGAACACGGACGGAGCGATAAAACTGGCGCGATTCCTCCTTGCGCATCTGATTGTTAATGAGGTTATCTAGCCGGTCTTGCGGAGCATCCAGGCCATAACGCAGCCAAGATCCTGGCGCCGCACGCGCGCAAGTTCGTCGATGGGTAGGTCCTTGCCGACGAGGCGAAGGAAGGGAATGAGCGGAAGGGTAACGACGACCATTCGGCGGATGGTCTCGTTTAGGATTGGAAGGGTTGGTGTACTGGCAGATGATGGAGCTGCTGAGAGGTTCTTGACGCGGACGAGGCTCTTTACGCTTGCGGAGAGGGTGGGAGTGTGGAGAGTTTGGCAGAGTTCCGGAGAAGATGGTGAACGGGGTGAGTGTTCTTTCTTCTTTACTATGCCGAACTCCATGATCTCAGTATGTTACTTACAGATCATCCCACCGGCTGAACGTCTCGCGCTGGGTATCACACCCGACCTTGTTCGGTTAAGTGTTGGCGTAGAAGACGTCGATGACTTGATTGCTGATGTGTAACAAGCATTATCGTGGACAATCAACGGATGGAACAGCGCCAGCACCAGCGTGGCCTCCGGCGAATCGGAGTGAAGTTAGAGCACCGAGTCTCCGCTAGATCTTTCACTCATGACATCCATTCTTGCCTCATCTAATACGTCTTATCTTACTTTCCCGTAGTGTATACTTCGTAACTTTATATTTCACGCAAGCTTGGGTCTCTGGTCTCTATTTTAGTCTTTATTATCTTGTAAATAAAATAAAATAGACGCGGATATCCGTAATTAATTGAAGACATCCAAAAGTCGAGGCGTCCAGGGGAGTCTAAGTATCAATTAGCGACTCATATTCCGTTAATTTACCAGCTGGAACGTCTTATACTTCCAGCAAGTTCTGTGTGAGGCAATTGATGCCTTTTCTTATCTCCGAATATTTCATCGATCGCGAATGGGCGACTTAATTTCTCCAAGCTCAAGCTCAGGCCACTACCATTCTTCTCACCTACACAGAAATTCTGATCGCTCCAGCAATCAATACGAGAAAACCAACTGCGATAAATAATATTACGAGAAGACCCTGATTGATATTTAATTTGTTCGCCTGAGTGCATTACGTGACGTGATCATCAGGAGCAGAGGAACGACTAAGACGAGCAGTGAGATAAAGTAATGGTGAGGTTCTCAGAGTCGGTGATGAAGACTTGTTGAAGACTAAGAATACGTGAACATGACATAAAGATCTTGTTGAAGGGATCCGTGCTACGGCAATGAGGGGATACGAAGTGAGTCACGGTGAGAGCTTACAACTCTCAAGAGGTCTGGACTCCAGTCAGTCACTCGGCACAGTCGAACTTAGGTTTCACCGGCGGAAATGGAGTTGTTGTCAGGTATGCTGATGGCTAAATGACGATGATATTTTTTTTCGGTCTTCTTTTGACGTGCTCCTCTTATCAGCATATTGAGACTTCTTGCTGTATTTGATATGCTTTTCATTTCCAGCTATAATTA